>JAODAL010086556.1:0-10215 GCA_025379985.1 Phyllomedusa bahiana | reverse complement strand
TCGATTGGCTGGAAAATCACATACCTCGTTTACAAGAACACCCTTCCTGTTCTGCCCAGTGTGTGTCAGCACTCATAGAGTAGGACGGCTCTCCCCCTCTGTCCAAAAAGCCAGAAAAACAGCTCACAAAATTTTATTTTTTTTGCACAAAAGACAGCTTTTCTTTTTAGCTTGAACAAAAGAACTTGGTAGATTAGAGTTTTGCAGATTTTAGTAGTTAGGGGCCCGAAAATTTTTAAAAATAGAAAACTAGACCTGTAAAATCCGGGGGGAAGCAGGGGGGGGGGGGGGGCGCGGGGGAAAACGATAAGCTTTTAAAGGGAAGTGGAATGGCAGCCGAAAATTAGTTTAACTTGCATTGCAATGGCTTTTTATTAAAACATTTTTCTGTTTTTGAAATTTTACTTGTAGTTGGGCATCTGAGTTAAAAAGGATACAGATTTTTTCCCCCAGTAATTTTCAGGTCAATTTGTTAGGGCAAAATTCCATTTTTTATTACCCTTTTAAAACATTTCAATAGGTTTTTTTCCTTTTGCCCAGTACAGCTTTGTTGATAGAACACCTCGATTTTAAATTTCAATACAGCAATTTGTCGTCCCCCCGCAGGTGTTTTTTAGGTGAAAAAAATACCGTTTATTAAATCCTAAACTTTTTCAGATACTTTTTTTTTTTTCACTTTTGCCCATCCACTTTGTTGATAGAGGCACCTTTGCACAAAAATTCAATACAGCTTTTGTCCCCCACCGAGGTCAATTTTTAGGTGCAAAAAATACGTTATTACCTTATATTTTTTTAGATACGTGTTTTTTTTGATTTTTTTCCCCAGTCCAGCTTTGTTGATAGAGGCACCTTGCACAAAATTTTTTAATACACAATTTTTTGTTTTGATTTAGGGTTTTTGAGAAAAGCTGTGATTGCCGTCTTTTAATAAAGATTTTTAAAAAAACTCTTAAACACCTTCTAAAATTTTTATCTTTCGAACATGGAGCGAAATTCCCCAGGTGGTAAGCGAGAAAAAGAGGGGGGGTAGGACATGGAGGTAGAGGAACGAGAGAAGGTGTTTCCTTTTAGTGCTGGCGATAAACGCATGCAGGGATCGTCGATTTTTCAGGACCGTCAGGCCTGTCAAAGCTGGGGCGGGGGCCCTGTAATCTAGTAACGAACAGCGTCGCCCAATTGTTCTTCAGTGGTTAACAACCGCATCCGCATCTTTTCCTCCTCACCTCCCAGTCCCGGCCACAAGGGCCCCCCCATCAGCATCATCAATGTCCAAAAAGCGAAAAGGGAGCCCAAAAGTAAATCCCTGTACCCCCCCACTGGGTAATCCATTTCTGAAGACCTCTTTTTTGACAAAAGCGGTTGGGGGCAGGAAGCTGTTTAAAGATCAAGAGGCCAAAGAGGATGATTTTGGGTTTCTTGACGCCCCCCGTTTTGATGCCATCAGAGGAGGAGAAGGGAACCCTCAATCGGGAAAAATCCCGGGCAGTCGCAAAAGCCTTGAGGTCCCCCCCCTTTCTTTGTCCCCCCCAGCTCCCGGGTGCAGAAAGTCGGACGAACCCCGTACCGTGGTTGATGATGATGATGATGACACGACATTGCGATCCATCGTGGTTTTTTCCGCAGAATTTGTTGCAGCGCTTCTCACGGACGAGGAATAAAACCCAGGGGGTTAGGTCAATACGGGTCCCGCCAAAAAAAGGGAGAGGGGCGGTCGCAGAAGTCCCCCCTTAATGATTTCCCCCAGCCCCGGTCCGGAAACCCCCCCTCCTCGCTTATCCCCTCAAAAGGTCCAGGACCCTCTCAACCTGGGCCCTTCTTTGACAAGCCTCGATTAAAACCCCATGTCATGGCCGCCTTTCCAAAAACCATCGGTGAGGCAAAATCTTGGTGTTTAACCACCACCAACATGTCCCCAATCACATGCAGCGAATGCATAGTGAAAAAGGAGGCAACACTTGGCCAAAAAAGGGCCCCAGACGATGCCGGGTTCCAACCACGACACCTCTGCCTGCCCCCCCCGCCCCCCCCAAGGTTTCCCCATGCCTAGTCCCCCTTTAGAGTCATGATCAGGGAACACCCCGCTTCACCTCCACCGTCCCCAGTACCACCACACCACCAAAGAACCCCCCTCCTATCCCCCTTTTCCTTCCGCCGTTGATGACCTGCATGCCGTAAGCGGCCCCTTCCCCCAGCTGCCCGCCTTCTGTCTTTCCCCCGGTTTGGGAGCAGAAGAAAACACTTTAACCCCCCAAAACCCTCCCAAAGCAAAAAACCTGAATTCGGCATTGCCACTTTTTGGCCTTGGAAATTTTTCCTTTTTCCGTTGGTGGACACAATGGGTTTTCCCCCCACGTCATGGTCCCCCGCCTGCCCCCCAAAACCAGGTGCCGACAGGCATTTTTTTGCCAGAAAAGCCGCCCTGCCCTGGGGACCACGTGTCATCTAAAATTTCAAGCGCGGTTTTTTGCTCGTGTCCCCCAAAAAACCATCGAACCAAAAGCAAATGGACTAGTAAGCAGGGGGGAAAGACCTCACAAGTGGGTTTTTCATTTCAAAAACCTTTTTTCCAAACCAGCATTTTTAATTTTTTTTTTGTTTTAGTTTGTGGGGGGAAATTTTTCCCTAAATCCAGGGTGGGATTTCTCCCCCATACATCCTGAATTTCCCCCTGGTTTTCCACTCTTAGGCTATTTCTTTTTTACCAAGGGTTATTTTTTCCCCATTGAGTGGGGGGAAATTTGGTCAAAAAAAGGGGGGTGTGTATTTTGCCCCCCTACACACCTGACATCCATCTGGTTCATTCTGTACGGATTTTTATACCAAGGGTTTTAAATTTCCCCCCTTTGTTTTGTGGGGGGGAAATTTGAGTCCCAAAATACGGGAGTGTGGGGAATTTCGCCCCCTGTCCACCAAAGTGCTCACGGCCGCACAATCACTTTTTTTCAAAATGGCTGTGACACATGGGGTGGATATGGGGCAGAGAACTATGGGAGGAAGAAAGGAACACTCTCAATGACATGTGCAGACATGAAGCCAATCAGCGAGCTTCTGTGATGTCACAGCCCTACATGACCCCCAGATTTAAAAAGTGCCGGAAAAAGGAGTCTTTCAACCACCATTTTTGTAAAAAAGGACATTGATATACCTTCCTGTACCACAGCTGACCCCCTTTAAACCTGTTTGATCCACAGCACAAAGTGGGGACTATGCATTTTGACAGTGACTGCAATTTTGAAATTTTTTGGGAATGACATTTGTTACGAATTTTTTTGGGAAGGTTTTTTTAAGTTTTACATTATTATCATTTTGCTTTTTTTTTTCAAGTGGATTAACATAAAACAACACCCCCCCCCTGCAGTTTTTATAGTATTTTTTTTCAGTGTAGATGTGTTAATTTGTCCGCACAACCCATAAGTAATACAAATGTCCTAATCATCCTCAAAACACTTCTTAGTTGAGAAGACATTTGCCCTTCTGGCTTCTGAGAGTGATTCAGCCAATCAATTCAATGGTTTCATTTTTTCTCCAAATCCTTCTTCAGTGATTAGGGACAGACTCCCCTGGAGATCAAATGATGCGACCCCATAGTGACTCCAGCCCTAGAAAATTTTAAGCCTCAAATTGTGCAATTTGTGTCCAGCCCTGGAGCCCTTTTTTACACTACTGAACCTCACAGAAATCACCTTTTCCAAAATCAGATTTTTTAGAGAAATTTGAAGCTCTCCTGATTGCCCCTAACGGTGAGAGCCAGTGCTGCCGTCAGCCATCTGTTAATATGGAGGTCCAGCTGCGAGGACCAGACTTACAGCGGGTGCGGTGAGAGCCCAGGCTAGCGTCTGTCATCTATTAACACGCAGGTTCAGCTGCCAGGGCCGGAGTTATACTGGGTGCGTTGAGAGCCCAGGCTGGCGTCCGTCATCTATTAACACGGTAAAAATGCCCTTATGACGCAGCAACGAAAACAGTCGTGCTGAAGGAGAGTGCGGAAGCGGAAGTGTGAGGTAAGACCGCCAGCCTTCCTCAGTACACAATCAAGACCTGGGTAGCGCTTGCCCCTCCGTATGAGTGCGGACCAATTGAACTGATGCCAATAGATGATGCTTATAAGATTCCTGATGAAGCTTTGAGCAATATATAGGTGTGATGTAAGTATTTGTAATCCATATTATGCGTGCTTTGCCTTTGTAACCAATATTATGCATGCCTTGCCTTTATAATCTATATTATGCAAAAGTATATACAATATCACACTATCTTCTTGTAGTTTTATGTAATCATTAAATTCTTCATATAATAAAGTAAATAAAGCATTGAATGTTGCCTTCTTTAAAGTAGTCTTCTCTGTGGCCTCTCATCTAGCACCCTCGCTCCCCTTAACTCTGCTGCCCGTCTACTTCACCTCTCTCCTTGTTACTCCTCTGCCTATCCCCTTTGCCAATCCTTTCACTGGCAGCCAATTGCCCCCACCGGACTCAGGTGGCCATGAGATTTAGTCGCCACGTCTCCAGTCCCCTGAATAGACAGATTTTGCAGCATATGTTCCAGGACATTAAGCAGTGAAATTATGTTGTTCATCCCGTAGTCCTGGCGACTGATAAATTCCGTGGCCTACTGAAAGAGCCTGAGCAAACGGCAAGTGTCACACATGAGCTGTCCGCTTGGATCATCACACAATCATTAATGGCTTTTCCCTGTTCATAGATTTCTCTCTGTTTTGCTCTCTTCATAGATTTCTCTGTTTTTCCCAGTTAATAGATTCCTCTCTGTTTTGTTCATAGATTTCTATGTTTTGCTCTGTCCATAGTTTCTCCCTGTTTTGCTCTGTTCATAGATTTCTCTCTCTTTTTCTCTGTTTATAGTTTCTCTGTTCTGTTCAGCTCAAGGAGGGTGTGCTTGGTGGTGTCAAAATGTCTAAAGGGCTTGAAAAGTTTCCTGGCCAGTTCTCTGAACCGTGCAGTGTCTACCACTTGAAAAGGGAGGGACTGCAGTACCGCCAAGTTGGACAAGAGCATGGTCAGCTTCTGCACCTCGGGATGGCTAGACGCATACTGCTGTCTCTTGGCAATCGTCTCGGTGAACAACTGCTGGCACCATGAGCGGCGAGGAGTAGGGCATCTGGACCGGTAGATGATGTGAAAGACAGACAGCTACCTATGGCAGAGGTTGTGGAGCCTTGAATGCCTGAAATGGGAGGCGTGTCACTGGGTGCTTCTCTCTACGGCAGGATGGACCACCATATCTGGGATACGTTTCTCCCAGGGAACTGTACGGTGATGCTGCATATGTTGACGCAGGGCTCTAGTACCAATGTTAGGTCCCTGGCCACGCTTTACTTTCTGTCCACAGATTCTACATATAGCTATGTTCATCTCCTCAGGTGTCTTGGCAGAAAACTGGCACACCGCCGAGTAGCTGATTTTACCAACAATCCACACTGAGTGACCGTTACCGCTGCTGCCTCAGTGAGCCCTTGCACTTCTACTTTCTGGGACCCTCAAAGTGGGTGGTCTAAACTGCTGCCACCCTGCTGACTGCCGGCCACACTACCGACTTGCCGGCTGCGCCACTGCCTGACGCGGAAGCTGGCGCTCTCTTCTCCTCAGCAGACAGTCAAAACCTGGGTAGTGCTTTAGAAATGTCTGCATGACCAGGTTCAGGATGTGTGCCAGGCAAGGGATGTGCACAAGCCTACCGATCTTAAGGGCGGCAAGGAGATTTCTCCCGTTGTCGCACACCACCTTGCCCGACGCCAGGTTCTTATCACCCAGCCACAGCTCATTCTCATTGCACAGAGCCATACACAGCTCTTGACCTGTGTGTTCACGGTCTCCAAGACACATTATTTTCCACACGGCCTGGATTCTCTTGGCACGTGACGCTACCCGTGGAGCTTGGGTATCGGAAACCTGCACCATCCCTGCAGTGTGGAAGGGTGTGCGCCGAGTATGAGACCCACTATCATCACCAGAGAAATCCACCCAAATCACCCAGTGAGCTGGTACTGAGATGTAGCGGCCTTGACCGTGCTTATTAGTCCATGTATCTGTTGTCAGATGGACTTTGCTGGACACAGATGCAGCCAACGCGCTGGATATTGTAGCTGACACGTGGCTGGCCAGGGCAAGGATGGCTTTTCGGGAAAAGAAATGCCTGCTCGGCATCTGGTATTGTGGCAGGCAAGGGCCATGATGAGGCTTAAAAAAAAGGATTGCAGTATTTTCTTCACCCTGCATTCAAAAAAATGGATTTAAAACTGATCAAAAAGTCTTGCCCCCCAAAAAATGATACCAATAAAAATGTCAAGTCATCCCACAAAGATTAAGCTGCTATACAGCTCCGTACACAGAAAAATAAAAAGTTATGTCTCTCAGACTATGGCGATGCAGAAACGTGTTTTACTATTTGAATAAAAGTGTTTGTATTGTGTAAAAGCAGTAAAACATAAACATATAAAAATTTGGTATCGCTGTAATGGTATCGACCTGCTGAGTAAAGCTAGCATGTAATTTATACCACACAATGACCGTTGTTAAAAATAAAAAAACACTATCAGGAATGCTGTATCTTCTTCAAAATGCCTCCCAAAAAACCTTAATAAAAAGTGATCAAAGCATCATATGCATTCCATAATGGTACTAGTAAAAACATCAACTCATCCCGCAAAAAAAACAAGCCCATAATCAGCTCCGTATACAGAATAATGAAAAGTTATGGCTGTAAGAATAGGACAACATAAAAATGCAATTTTTTATAAACCTATTTCTACTGTGTAAAAGTAATAAAACATAATAAAATATAAAAATTATACTATTGCAATTGTACCGACCCCATAGTAAAGTTATCCTGTCATTTATCCCGTACGACGAACGCTGTAAAAATGAAGCCCAAAAAAAAATGGCGGAACTGCATTTTTTCCACCATTTTCATACCCCAATACTAAAAAAACTATGGAACACCTGTGAGCCCAAAATGCACAATACACCCCTAGATGAGATCCCAGAGGGGTGTTGAAACCAAAATGCGGCGACTTCTGGAAGGTTTCACCTGTTCTGGTATTTTGGGGGCTTTGTAAATGTGACATGACCCCACCAAAATCTGTGTTCCAAAAACCAATTAACACTCCCTCCCTTATATGCCCTGCCATGTGCTCAAGCAGCAGTTTACACCCACATGTAGGGTATTGCCGAAGTTGGAGGAAATTGCGTAACAAAATTTCCAGGATTCCTTGTTAAAATTCAACATTTTCAGCTAAAATTGCAGATTGTTGGAAAAAATAATAATTTTAATTTTTCCAGCCTAATACTAAAAAAATTGGTAAAACCCCTGTGGGGGTTGATTTACTCATTTACACCCCTGGATATATTTCTTAAAGGGTGTATTTTCCAATATGGGGTCTTTATTGAGTTTGAATGCCTTAAGGTGTCCGCAAACCTGAAATGGCGCCTAAAAAAAATAGTAATGAAAATGAGACCGCAGAGTTCAGTAGGTGCTCCTCCTATTCTGGGGCTTGTGGTTGAGCCAAGTAGAGCACTCGGTCTACTTTGCTTTAATTCCTGTGAAACACCTAATGGTTTAATAAACTTCCTAAATGCTGCTTGATACTTTTAAGGGTGTAGTTTCTTAGATGAAGTCATTTTGGGGGTATCAAAGATACAGGGCAATCAAAAATCACTTACAAATGGACTAGTCCTAAAAAAATTTTTTATTTTTACTGCAAAATGTTCTGAAAATTGTGAAAATTATACTATAATTTCTAAGCCCCTTTGTCGTTAAAAAAAAAAAAAAAGACAGTTAAAAAACGGATTCCGTCCTACAGTAGACATATGGTAAATGCTAGTTATAAACTATTTTGAGTGGAATAAAAACTGTCTGACATCGGAAATTTTTGAAGTTTGAAAAATGTTACATTTTCACATTTTTAATGATACTTTTATATTTTTCACAAATAACAAGGACTTTTTGGACCAAATTTCTTAATCTTAAAAACACAAAGGTGTTCACGAGAAAAACAATTTTCTGAATCGAATGGATGGGTAAAAGTGTTGAAAAGTTGTTCTCACATAAAGTGACACATGGCAGATTTAAAAAATGGGGCTCTGTCAGAGAGGCCAAAACTGGCTCCAGCGGTAAGGGGTTAAGGTTCATCAGGGGAGTGCCAACTCTTAGATAGACTATAGAAAAGATACAACTGCGCCACGATAAAAGAGCATCTCCCTGATGAAATGTAGACCTCTTTAAATACACCTTTCACTCCTCTGCATAATAAAATTTGATGTTTTATGTTGTGGGGGTTGTTTTTTTTTGTGATAAGTTTTGATACCCTGATCTTAATATCCAATAATTGGTGAGAATGCGGTCTTTTCTGACAACCAGGAGTACAAATAGAATTTTTTTTCACGGATTATCTAAGAAATGCGGTCTCTTCTGACAAACAGGGGTAGAAGTAGAAATGTTTTCTATGAAATACCTAATAAATGTGGTCTTTTCTGACAACCAGGGGTAGAAATAGAAATCTTTTTGTACGGAATACCTTATAAATGTGGTCTTTTCTGACAACCAGGAGTACAAATAGAATATTTTTTCATGGATTATCTAAGAAAAGCTGTCTTTTCTGACAACCAGGAGTACTGTATTGATCTGTTTAATTTCTTATGAGAGATTAATGTAGCTGTGTACGATGCAGAAGTTCCTCCCACAACCAAGCAGCCCCCCTCCTCAGAATCTGCGTGCAGGTAGATTAAGACAATGCAGATTTAAAATATTCTGCTACTTCATGGAGATTTGATATGAGAGATTAATGTAGTTGTGTCTGATGCAGCAGCTGCCCTCCTGAACCAAGCGCCCCCATCCCTCTGAGAAACTGAACCAAAGAAGTTTAGGGTACTGCAGCTGTATCCAAATCTCTGACTAATACTGACTAGAATTGCCTAATCTTGCTGTACCCTAACCTAACTAATCTATATAGCAGCCTTTCAGTAGTGAGAACACTGGGAAAGAGTATCTGCTAGCTTTGAAAGAGACCACTATCCGTTCTGTTCACAGTGTGGAAGCTAATGGTGGTGAGCAGGAAGTGCCGTGACATAGATAAAATGGTAAGGATTTTAGCAGCCAAAGAATCCCCAAACCCTCCATGGGGCGTTCTTTTACCCCCATCTTGCTCTGACTTTGGTTGCTGCCAAAAATACAAGGGGCTGCAAAAAAAGGGCAATTTTTAGCTACTACTGTTGATAAGATTTTATCAAAAAAAAATCAGATCAAGTCGGAACCTCAATAAATATGAATATCGGCACAATTTCAACTTTTCTCGATTAGATCACTCATCAATAAAATCGGCAATTGACTTGATCTAAATTTTTTTTACGATCATTATCCTATTCTTTTTATCTGGTTGTTTCTATAATATTGTTTTCACACTTCTTACAAGTTTTATTAAAAAATTCTATGGGGGGACTGGTCTGAAGCTTGTGCTTATCTTTGAAGCTTTAGCAAAACCCCAAAGCACTGGGGTGCAGTTTTTTGTACAATGCCCTTTTTAAAATTTACGACAGGCATACTGTTGGTACAATATTTTAGCTTTTGATGCCACACTTTTTTATTTGCCCCGGCCACATGGGTTTAAAAAACCGCCCGGTTATGAGCCCCGGATTGACTCACAGAGGAAAACAGAAAACCCTGGTAGGTAGATAAAAGAATCACTTTTGCCATTGTTCAGGGACGCTTTTAAAAAAAGAAATATTTGGGGCCTGCTCTGTTAATCATTTATGTCAGTAAGATATAAGACTAACAATTTTTATATTTTTATTGCTCTTTTTCTGTAATGCTTTCCAGTTTTTATTTATTTTTTATTTCTGCACTTAAAGATATGTTAATTCAAATTGGCCAGATTCCAGTATGACAGGTTACTGCATTTTTATTCCATATGTTGACGTATTGCCAAGGAAGTATTCCAAGGGAGAGCATGTGAATGTGTACTAAATTAGCATTTGTATGCTTGACAAGCTTAGTATTATTCCTATACCAATTTTTTTTTTTCTTTGCCCTAAAAAAATGTCTTGTTTAAATTTATAAGATAGTCTAAAAGGGAAAAAGGGCACTATAAATTCAATTCATTTTTATTTCTTTATTTTTGTTACACCCATATTATTGATCATTGGTTTAAAGAAAAAAAGAAATAAAAAAAAATTTATTGAATTTTTTTATTTTTTTTTGTTTTAG
>JAODAL010086555.1:0-10216 GCA_025379985.1 Phyllomedusa bahiana | reverse complement strand
AGTGCCAAACATTTAAACAAATAGCAGTGAATGATGTTCGTAAAGAAATTGAAACACTGGAGACCGAATTTAGAAGTCACTCATTAGAACTGTTTGATAAAATCAATAAAGAACTTAAAGAAAACATGAAACAACTGAAAGACCAAATTATGACCAACAAAATAAAAAAATTTGAATGGGACACCAACGACTATGTCCATGACAGAGTGTACTCGTGGGCAATTGAAAGAACACAACATCATCGTAGAATGTTTAATAAAAGAAATTCTAACACAGATATGTCATCCTCAGAGCAATCTACTGATAATGAAAAGAATCAAATGAACAATAAAAAGAAAGGGGCTGGAAAGAAGTCACACCAAACTCAACCTTTTTTAGAAGGGACAGGTATAGAGAGTACGAGCGGGGATCAAGAAGGAGCTGTTGGAGTGAAAACACAGACACAACTCAAGGCGAAGAAAAAATAGGAGACCTTGTGGTCAATATTTCTAATAAGACATTATCTCAATCTGAAATTTCTGTAATTAATAAAGGCTTGAATTATGTACCTAACTTTCAGCTAGATAAATTTCAGTTTGAATTGGATCTATATAAACTATGCCGTAAGATGAGGCTAAGGATGTACTTTGGTAAACAACAAAAAATGAAAAGAGTACATTTAAAAAGATTTATAATGAGCAATTTTGACCCCCTCCCCCCCCATCAAAAATACTATGCTTGAAGCATTCCAGCAGGTAGTGAAGACAGAGGTTTTTAACCAATGGGATAAAGTAAATATCAAAAAAAATCGGGACATATCACTAGAGAAGAAAGACAAGCCATTCAAGATCTTAAAAATGATGATAGCATTATAATAAAAAAAGCGGACAAAGGGGGGGGGGCCACAGTAATAATGGAAAAACAGGCTTACATAGAGGAAGCATATAAACAGCTATCAGATGATATGGTATATGAAAAGTTATCACAAGATCCAACCACTAGACTTACCACTGAATTTAGAATAGTGATAGATGAGGCTGTATTAAATGGAATAATTAATCAAGATGTGGGAAATATGCTAATGTTAGAAAATCCAAGGACCCCAGTGATGTATTTTGTCCCCAAAATCCATAAAAGACTAGAATCCCCACCCTGTCGCCCTATTGTATCGGGTATAGGGTCTGTATTTGAACCTATTGCTACACTTGTTGATAGATCTCTACAAAATATTGTTACCAAACTACCTACATGCCTTAAAGACCCTACAGAAATTTTAGAAAAAATAAAAGATATTGATATGAGTGAAGTTACATACCTTTGCTCTTATGATATCAAAAGCCTTTACACGAATATACCAATAGATCTAGGATTAGAGGCCGTGAAAAATAAATTATGGGAAAATGCTGATATTAGCAATCAAATGATAGGCTTTTTACTGCAACTCCTTGAGATGATACTCACTAACAACTACCTTCGTTTTGGACAGGAAGTATATGGGCAGCGACAAGGCACCTCGATGGGGTCCTCGGTCGCGCCCAGTTTTGCCAACATCTATATGGCAGATGTGGAGCAGAGATTTGTCGTCGACAGCCCTTTCAGTAACATGATTTTCCTGTGGCTGAGGTATGTCGACGACATCTTTATGTTCTGGACAGGCACTAAGGAAGAATTAGAGAGGTTTTCTAACTATCTAAATAAAATACATGAGCTCTTAGAATTTGAGGGCACTTATGATCAAATGAGCCTGAATTTTTTGGATGTTACAGTATACAGAAATCAAAACAGTTTAAGCACTACTCTGTACAGTAAACCAACAGACAAAAATAATTTACTCAAATATGACAGTTGCCACGCACCACAGACATTTCGCGGCTTACCTAAGGGACAGTTCATGAGGGCCTGAAGAATTTGTTCAGACCTACCACAATATGATAAAGAAATGAAACCACCAATAGAAAAATTTGTGTCCCGAGGATACCCGAGAAAGAAGGTAGAAGAAGTAGGGAAAGAAGTGAGAGAAATACCACGTGATATATTTATGAGGAAGACAAATAGAGAAAGGAAGGAGGGGGATAACATACTATATATTTCCAAATATGATGCTCGTGCTAACATCATTAAACGTTCCATTCTTAGTTCATGGAAACTTTTACAAAATGATCCACAATATGGTTTTCTTTTTAAAGATAAACCACGTTTTGTGTAACAGAAAGGCAAGACCATAGGTAATGCCTTAATCAGCTCTGATTTACAGAAAAAACGTATTGGTCAAAAAACTTTGGCAACGCAAAAGAAGGGAACTTTTTCCTGTCTTGCGTGCCAAAATTGCAACAGCATAATAAGAGGAGATACAATTAATTATCCTGTACAAGGTAATCCCATCCATATTAAAGATTTCTACACGTGCTTCACACAAAATGTTATATATATGCTCAAATGCCCTTGTGGTAAGGCATATATTGGTCAGACATCAAGACAGATACGAGTGAGATTAAACGAACATCGTTCTCAAATACGCCTATTTAAAACTAAGATGAGAACCGAAAATACATCAGATGGTAAGAAATATGGGGAAACATCTGTAGCCTGACATTTTCTAGAGAATAATCACAATGTGAGTGAATTAAAATTGTGTATTTTAGAACAAGTCGAGTGTTATAATCAAGGCACACTTAGAAATTTACTTTTACGTAGAGAGGTGTATTGGATAAATAAAATGGAAACACTAACCCCGAAAGGGCTTAATGAGGAGTGCAACTGGAAGTGTTGGCTGTAGGTTAGTCATTTTTAAATGTATACTATTGTTTTATATTGTTAGTTTGCTAGGATTTATGAGCATTAATGTAACAATGATATTACCTGTTCTGCAGATTTAAGTAGACGCATTGTGTCTTCTATTTAAAGGCTACTACAACCTATGAGTAGCATGCTTGACAAAGGAGGATGTAACCTCCGAAACGTAGCAGACATGCTACCACGCCAAGATGGTGCCAGTTAACAGCTTCTAAACAACAGACTCTGATCCCATGCGAAAATCCTGCTCAGAAGAGTTGCAAGTAAGACCTTTCCCGCTTATTTTAATGTTAAACTATGTACCTGCTGTTTCGTGCATAATTCAAAAATAGAAATTTTTAAAGAAGATATTTAAATAAATAAGACTTTTTAAAGAAGACGCTATCGCTTTATACTTACCCGGCTGGGAAGGACGTTTAATAGTGGTGGTTCTCATATGTATGAAAGGTGTGTTTAAGACGGAGAGGGACCTTAAAGATCATCCAGTTACGTACTTCGGTCTACCCCGCACAGACAGATGGCCTGGTGGAAAGATTTAATAAAACCCTGAAGGCCATGTTGAAAAAGGTTGTTGAGAAAGATGGCAGGGACTGGGACTGTCTGCTACCCTACCTTCTATTCTCCATACGAGAGGTTCCGCAAGATTCCATTGGCTTCTCGCCATTCAAATTATTCTATGGCAGACAACCGAGGGGGTTATTAGATGTAGCCAAGGAAATCTGGGAAAATGAAGTTACCCCTTTTAAGAGCGTCATAGAGTATGTCACTCAAATGCAGGACAGAATAGCGCAAGTGATGCCCATAGTGAAGGAACTTCTCCAGGCTCAGGAGGTCCAGTCCAGAGTCTATAACCGGTCAGCCCATCTTAGACACTTTAGTCCGGGAGATAGAGTTTTGGTATTGGTGCCCACTGTAGAAAGTAGATTTCTAGCAAAATGGCAGGGACCATATGAGGTAGTGGAAAGAATAGGCGAAGTAAACTACCGGAAACACCAAATAGGCAAGAGGAAACCCTATCAGATATATCACATCAGGGATCTTTCTGAAGCCCCTTGCATGGTGAGTCACCCCGAGGCACATCTTAAGGAGTTGAGAATCGCAGAGACCCTCCAAGAAACAGCAGTGTAAGCAACTACTGCAACAGAACAGGGGTCTGTTTACAGAATCGCCAGGTCTAACAAACATAATTCAGCATGAGATCCTTACAGAGCCACAGGCCAGGGTGCATTTGAAACCTTACAGGATTCCCGAGATCTACCGGGAGGTCATTGCCAAGGAAGTTCAGAGAATGATGGCCCTGGGTGTTATCGAGGAGTCAAAAAGTGGGTGGTCTAGTCCCATAGTACTGGTTCCGAAACTCAATGGCGAAAGGCGGTTTTGCAACAACTACCGCAAGCTAAATGAAATATCCAAGGTGGACTCCTATCCCATGCCCACAGTGGATGAGCTGATAGAGAGGTTAGGTCCAGCAGGGTACATCACGACCCTAGATCTCTCTAAGGGTTATTGGCAGATTCCACTATCTAAGGAGGTTAGAGAGAAGATGGCGTTCTCCACCCCTGAAGGATCCTTCCAATACGTAAGGATGCCGTTTGGGTTGCAAGGGGCCCCCGCCACTTTCCAGAGGGCAATGGATCATGTTTTACGTCCCCATAGAAAATATGCTGCCACTTACCTTGATGACATAGTCATCTTTAGTCAAGACTGGGAAAGGGGTGAAATCGGCCATGATCAAATGGTTCCCAGAGGCGGAGAAGGCCTTCCATGAGCTAAAATCGTCCCTTTGAAAACAGCCAGTTTTAGTAGCCCCAGATTTCTCCCAGGAAATGGTCGTTCAGATTGACGCGTCGGATGTAGACCTCGGCGTGGTTATGTCCCAAGTAGTTAATGGAGAGGAACACTGTCAGTTATTTAAGCAGGAAACTGTCCCCAGCAGAACGGAACTACACCATTATCGAAAAAGAGTGCCTGGCTATTAAATGGGCTCTAGATTCCCTCCGATATTACTTATTGGGATGTAAGTTCAGACTGATATTGGATCATCCCCTCCTCAGGTGGTTAAGTGAGAAAAAGGGGAAAAAAGCTTGGGTCACCTACCGGTTCTTAGCTCTACAGGACATTAATTTTTCGGTAGAGCATAGGCCAGACAGACAACATGGTAATGCAGATGCCCTGTCAAGGGTACATTGCATGTGGGCTGAAGGTGCCCAGAACCATGGTGTTGGGCAGAGGAAGGGGGTATGTGACAGGGCACAAGGGGCTATCATTGATGGAAGGTACGTGTCACTGACAGGCCTCTGACACATGTTATATAGTTGCTAGCAGCAATTGTCCGGGCCGGGTTTTTACCGGAGCAGCCAAAGAGCTGGGTGGGATGGTAGCTCCCACATCTCCAGGTCCAGGCCAGGTTTTTTGGTTATGTAAGCCTGGTAGTCAGGTGAGCTAGGGGGTGTGGTGCCTAGACTCACTGCAAGTTGCTGTGTAGTAAAGAGCTCTGTTTTGCAGGTCTGGAGGCGACCAGTATACCTTTCTGGAAGCAGCGCTGTGCCCTGTCGACCATGAGAGCCCTGTGTGGGCAAGAGGACTGTGATGCCTAAGATGATGTCTACTTTGGCTCTGTTTAAGACTTTCTATACTAGGTGCAGGCTGACACAAGCCTGTTGTGTTTTTGTTGTGTGTTCAACGTGTGAAAAAAGTAATGAAGCACCCGTCTGATTTGCTCCAACCTTGCTGCCGGTTCATGTGTAAAGGCTACAGTTGGAGCTAAATCCCTACAATATATATACATATATATACCTATGTATACATATACATGCATATATACATATACCATATATACTGGAGTATGAGCCAACCCGAATATAAGCTGAGGCACCTACTTTTGCCACAAAAAAGTGAGAAAACTTATTGACTCGAGTATAAGCCTAGGGTGGAAAATGCAGCAGCTACGGGTAACTTTCAAAATTAAAAATTGATACCAATAAAATTACATAGCCAGGTATAGGCAGTTTAATGTCCCCCAGAGGCAGGTATAGGCAGGTAAATGTCCCCCAGAGGCAGGTATATGTCCGACAGGCAGGTATATGTCCACCATAGGCAGGTATATGCAATTTAATGTCCCCCCTAGGCAGGTTATAGGCAGGTATATGTCCCCGATAGACAGGTTATAGGGAGGTATATGTCCCCTATAGGCAGGTTATAGGCATGGATAGGCAGATATATGTCCTCCATAGGCAGGTTATAGGCATGTAAAGGCAGGTATATGTCCCCCATAGGCAGGTATACGTTCCCCACAGGCCGGTTATAGGCAGGTATATGTCCCCCATAAGCAGGTTATAGGCATGTATACCAGCGGATATGGTACAAAGCAATATGCTGCGTTTTATTTAGTCATCCCCAGGGGGTACACTGACGCCAACGCGTTTCAGGCTGAATGTAGCCCTTGATCACGGCAATAACATATACCAAACAGTGCTCTGTTTTTATAGTGCTAGTATTCTGTGATTAGTGGGAGGACTTATAGACTCCACCCCATCCTCGTCATATCCCTCAGTTAAAAACATATACATAAACATATACAAAATCTACCCGATGTATGCATAAATTATAATCCTTTCTTTGAACCCCTACCTTTCTCTAATATATGAGGGCAAGATCGCCTCTATAATTCATCCCTGACGGTACTCTCGTTTCCAAAGTGTGTATCCACTGCGCCTCACGCAGGCGTACTTTTCTCTGCCAATCTCCACCATTCTGTGGTTTCCCCACTTTCTCAATGGCATAGCAGAGAAAGCTATCTACTGCGCCTGCGTGATGCTCCACAAAGTGCCTGGCCGCACCGGAGTGAGAAACATTGCCCTTCTTAATACTGGTAAGGTGTTCAGATATTCTTACTTTAAATTTCCGAATACTGCTGCCAATATATGCCTTGTTGCAAATGGTACATTGTATAATATAAACTATATGATCGCTATCGCAATTTATAAAATCCTTTATATTATATACTCTATCCATTATTTTGTTACTAGTGAACTTATATGTTTTTTGAGTATATTTACACGTACCACAACGTTGTTTTCCACATGGATAAAACCCTATTAGGGAAAGCCAATTGTTCACATTTCTTTTAGTTTGAAAATTACTGGGAGAAATGGAGCTACCTATGGTTCTATTTCGTTTGGGGACCATAAATATGCCCTCATCAACAATATCTGCCAATACTGTATCCTTTCTCAAGATGTTAATGTTTTTAAAAAAGATTTTTTTAATTTGTTCATAGTCCTGACTATATGGCGTGGAAAATACAACTCCCTTTGTATGTCGTTGATCCTTCTTTTTCCATTTTCTGCTGAATAACAGATCATTCTGTGTTATACCCTGTATTTTCTCTTTAGCTCTCTCCAAATGTTTTCCAGTATATCCTCTCGAGCTAAGTCTCTTATCAATAATGAGCCGTTCCTTTTCCCAATCTATCTCTTTAGTGCAGGCCCTGCGTGCTCTATAGTACTCCCCATAGGGGATAGCATCTGTTGTATGTGCTGGATGACAACTATCTGCACGCAGGACAGTATTCCCGCTAATAGTCTTCCTATATAGGGACGTGATAACTCTAGATTCTTTATGATCACCTGTAAGCAAAAGATCCAAGAAAGGAATCTGATACTGATGATAAAAAAACGTGAACCGCAGATTGATATCATTATCATTTAAATGAGCAACAAAGTCTGGTATGGACGTCACATCACCACCCCAAACCATGAGGAGGTCGTCAATGTAACGCCCATACCAGACAATGTCTTGCAACAAAGGATCATGAGAGCAGTAAATGGCGTAGTGCTCCCACCACGCCATAAATAAATTGGCTAGGGATGGGGAGGCAGTGGCCCCCATAGGTACCCCAGAAAGCTGTAAGTAATATTGCTGGTCAAATCTAAAATAGTTATTAAACAATAAAAATTCTATACTTTCTAATAGAAATATTTTGAGTTCTTCACTATATCCACTATTGTTTAAATGAAATTCTACAGCTTTTCTCACCATGGCTTGAGGGATACTTGAATACAAACTAGTAACGTCTAGACTAAGCCAAGAATGATTATCCCCCCATTTAAAGTTGGTGAATACTTTAAGTACAGCAGTGCTGTCTTTCAAGTATCCAGGTGTTTTCTGAACTAAGGGTTGAAGGTGAAGATCGACCCATTTATTCAAAGGTGCTGTAATACTATCAGTACTGGCCACAATAGGGCGCATACTAGGGGGAAACACCCCTTTATGCACCTTCGGGACCCCATAGAAAATGGGGATTTTAGGGTTTTCAACTCTCATATGTTTTTTTTTGTGATTCACTAATAACTCCCATACTGATGCCCTCCTCCAATAGTTTATTCAACTTTGCTTTGATGGAATTAGTAGGGTCAGAAGATAATGCCCTATAAGTTTTTCTATCCTCAAGAATGCATAATATTTGTTTTTCATAGAGACCACTGTCCATGACAACAGTGGTCCCCCCCTTATCCGCTTTTTTAATAATCAGATTCCCTTTTTTTAGATTTTTCAACGCTAAATATTCCTGGCGGGTAAGATTACATTTTTTATTTTTAGTATCTTTTGTTCTCTCAGAGAGTTTTTTTTAAATCTCTCTCCCTGGTGATTTGGAAGTCGTCCATGGCTTCCACTCTGGACTTAAGCGGATAAAAGAGGGGGTTACCACTCTTGTAACAGACTGTCTCCTCCTCATCTTGATCCCTTTCCTCTGTCTGTAATTCTTTCAATGTAACTAGGGTTTGCTGTTCGTTAAACATAAGGCCCTCATATTCATTATTTTGAGCCTGTGCCGATTCTATGCCTTCATATGGCTCTTCCAATTTTTCCCCATTATAAAAAAAACGTTTCACAGTGAGAGTCCTAACAAATCGATTTATGTCCAATATAGTGTCAAAAAAATGAAAACTTGTAGATGGTGAAAAATTAAGTCCCTTATTCAAAACCCTCAGCTCATTAGTGGTAAGTACAGTAGGTGTTAATATAATGATGCTGCTATAGTCCTCTTATCTCCTTGCAACATCATTTCTTTCTTATGGTGCCCTTCATTCTTTTTGCTATGGTGCTTCCTGCCTCCTCGTCTTCCCCCTTTTTTGGTAGAGCAATATGAAGGTATAGAATCGGTACAGGCTCAAAATTATGAATATGATGTCCTTATGTTTAAAGAACAGAAAAACCTATTTACATTTAAAGAATTACAGACAGAGGAAAGGGATCAAGATGAGGAGGAGACTTTCTGTTACAAGAGTGGTAACCCCCTCTTTTATCCGCTTAAGTCCAGAGTGGAAGCCATGGAGGACTTCCAAATTACTATGGAGAGAGATTTAAAAAAACTCTCTGAAAGGACGAAAGATACTAAAAATAAAAAATTCAATCTTACCCGCCAGGAATATTTAGCGTTAAAAAAAATCTAAAAAAAGGGAATTTGATTATGAAAAAAGTGGATAAGGGGGGGGGACCATTGTTGTCATGGACAGTGGTCTCTATGAAAAACAAATATTATGCATTCTTGAGGATAAAAAAACTTATAGGGCATTATCTTCTGACCCTACTAATCCCATCAAAGCAAAGTTGAATAAACTATTGGAGGAGGGCATAAGTATGGGAGTTATTAGTGAATCACAAAAAAAACATGATGGTTGAAAACCCTAAAATCCCCATTTTCTACGGGGTCCCTAAGGTGCACAAAGGGGTGTTTCCCCCCAGTATGCGCCCCATTGTGGCCAGTACTGATAGTCTTACAGCACCTTTGAATAAATGGGTTGATCTTCACCTTCAACCCTTAGTTCAGAAATCACCTGGATACTTGAAAGACAGCACTGCGGTACTTAAAGTATTCACCAACTTTAAATGGGGGGAAAATCATTCTTGGCTTAGTCAAGACGTTACTAGTTTGTATTCAATATATCACTGCAAATTATAATCCCTGTTAAAACATAACTTTTACTAAACTATCTAAAATTATACAATCTAGACCCCTATAATTACCACTACATACCTAAATGATACAGCATACTGTGTACTATCCGTCAGTGGAGTAATCGCCCCGATAAAGGACGGCTCCGCTTTTATGACAGATAATATCACTATATACGTGTATAAACACCTTAAATCCCAGCTATCCCGACGCGTTTCCCCCGTACAATTTTAGGGTTCATCAGGGGATTCAAAAAACTCTCGCTGTGGAAAAAGAGTACGCTATATACAACGCATATACAACCTGTCTTGAATACAAATACCTCCTATTTAAATTCAATAGGGAGACCGATACTTAGCTTAGATGCTGTCAGGTATAAGAAAATACCCCCCCGGGAGCCCTTTGGGGATGCTGGGACCCCGGATAAGAGGGGGTACAACAAATGTCTCGCCTCCCTTAAATTTCCCCAAAGGGGCCCCTCAAATG
>JAODAL010086554.1:0-10216 GCA_025379985.1 Phyllomedusa bahiana | reverse complement strand
TATTTTTTTGTGGTTGTTTTCTGTGATGGGGAATGAAAAATATGTGAGACTGAACAAAAATTCAACAAGGTGCTGGAAGCATTCCTCAGAGATTTTGGTCCATATTGACATGATGGGCATCACACATTTTGCCGAAAGATTTGTCGGCTTGCACATCCATGATGCGAACTCCCGTTCCACCCATCCCAAAGATGCTCTATTGGATTGAGATCTGGGGGACTGTGGAGGCCATTTGAGTACAGTGAACTCATTGTCATGTTCAAGAAACCAGTCTGAGATGATTCGCTTTATGACATGGCGCATTATCCTGCTGAAAGTACCACAGATGTTGGGGTACATTGTGGTCATAAAGGGATGGAATGGTCAGCAACAATACTCGGGTAGGCTTTGGCGTTGAAAACGTGCTCAATTGGTTCCAAGGGCCCAAAGAGTGCCAAGAAAATATTCCCCCACCCACCATGACACCACCAACCACCAGCCTGAACCGTTTGATAAAAGGGCAGGATGGATCCATGCTTTCATGTTGTTGACGCCAAATTTGACCTACCATCCGAATGTCGCAGCAGAAAACGAGACTCATCATACCGGGCCAACGTTTTTCCAATCTTCTACTGTCCAATTTCGATGAGCTTGGGCAAATTGGAGCCCCATTTTTCCTGTTCTTAGCTGAAAGGAGTGGCACAAGTGTGGTCTTCTGCTGCTGTAGCCCATCTGCCTCAAAGTCCTGCCTCAAAGTACTGTGCGTTCAGAGATGCTCTTCTGCCTACCTTGGTTGTAACGGGTGGCAATTTGAGTCACTGTTGCCTTTCTATCAGCTCGAACCAGTCTGCCCATTCTCCTTTGACCTCTGGCATCAACAGGGCATTTCCGCCCACAGACTGCCGCTCTCACTGGATGTTTTTCTTTTTCGGACCATTCTCTGTAAAACCCCAAGATGGTTGTGCGTGAAAATCCAGGAGATCAGCAGTTTCTGAAATACTCAACCAGCCCATTGGCACCAAAACCATGCCACGTTCAAAGAAACTCAAATCACCTTTCTTCCCATACTGATGCTCGGTTTTAACTGCAGGAGATTGTCTTGACCATTTTCTACATGCCTAAATGCACTGAGTTGCCGCCAAAGTGATTGGGATTAGAAATTAAGTGTTAACGAGCAGTTTTGGGCAGGTGTACCTAATAAAGTGGCCGGTGAGTGTATATCATACTTAAAAACAACATGGTATATTTGGGTTATTCCCGAAATAAATGACCATACTTGGGGTGTTTTGTAAAAATTTCCCAAAAAATATATCCCGGGTATTTCGTAGGGGTTTTTGAAAACCCTTTTGGGAATTTACAATCATGGGTTCATAGAAAAAAAAATTAAAGGTTTCCTCCCCCCTGGGTCCTTTTCCCCTAACCGGGCCCTTTCCAAAATTTGGGGAAAAAAAAAATTTTTGTAAAAAAACCTTTTGCCCCCCGTTTTCCAAAGAACGTATCTGGCCAATAACCCCTTTACAAAATTTTTTCCCCAATCTGTGTTTATATCAGGATATTTAGGGGGGGAAAAAACAAATGCGTCTAAGCCCGCAAAAAAAGTTTTCTAAGACGCAAAAAATTAAACCTAAAGGACCTTTTTTAAATTTGTTTTTCCAAAAATTTTTAAGGGCCCCATTTTTGACTTAAATTTAAAATGCAGTTAAGTTATTTCGATCCTTTTCCCTTATAAAAAGAGAGTGGTGGGCCCAATTTTTGGAAAAATTTTCCCCAACAGAAAAACTAATACTTTCCCAGAAAGCTCCATATGTGGGGTCTTTGTAAAAGTGAATTAAAAGGGGAGGGGATAAATTTAGATTTAAAAGGAAATTCAAAATTTTTTCCCAACTCATTTCAGTCCCCTCCCCCATAAGAGAACACGCTTTCCAAATATTTGCACCCAAAGTTTGATACATTGGCTTCACTCACTGTGGACGACGTGCTCAGGCCTCAAATTTTCCCCAATAAATGTTCCCATAATATTTTGATTCCATAATATAAAAAAAAAATTACATCAAAAAAATTCATTTTTTATTTCTTTATTTTTTTTTTGGCCCCAAATACTATTAAACCCTTGGATAACAAAATAAAGAAAAAAAACCCAAGTTTTTTATTGAATTTTTTTTTTTTTTTTCCGTTCCCCCACAATTATTTTTAATTTTTATATAAAAACTTTCGGGAAATTTCCCTGTAGTTTTAAAATTTGATTTGGGCCTTTGAAACAGTTTTTTTTTCGATTCCCATAAAAAAACCCATAGGAGCTCGCTCGGTTCCCTTTGGGTTTTCCAAAAAAAACCGGGGCCCTTTTTTTTTAATTGGGCCCTCACAAGCTCCTGGGAATTTCTTTTCCCCCATAAAAATCTATGGAAAGTAGCCCCCGGCCCCCTGATTGGCAAAAAAGGGGGACAAACCCCCCCCCCCCGGGCCGGGCCCTTAAAAAAAAACCAAATATCAGCTGTTTTCCCTTTTTTTCCTGTATTTTGAACTGTCCCGCCTTTTAAAATAGGGTTTTGGTAAATTTTTTTCTCCATGGGTGATGGGGGGTTTCCCCTCCGCTCCTTTTCTGTTTTGGCTCTTTATGCGCCCAATCAGAAGACCAAAAAACAATTTAATTTCTGTTTTTTCCCGGGCGATTCTCTCTTTTGAAATTTCCCCTATTAGGGGCCCGGTCTCGGCGACAAAACGGGGTTTTTCGGGGTTTTAAAACTGTTTTAATTTTTAGAAAAGGGTTTTTCAGCGCTTTTCTGTTAATTTTTTTACACTTAAAAAAAAGGGAATTTTTTTTATTAAAAATTTTCCCAATGCCGCCCCGGTTTTTGGGGGCGCCGAGATTTCGTGCCCAAACCTCTCCATAGACAACAATTGGGAAGTAGTTTCCCCCCCGGGCTCGATTGGAGGGATAGCCAAGCCCCCGAAAGCTCAGCCAACAGCCCTTTTTCTGTTTTTTTAACAAAAATTTTGGGAACTTTTCCCCGCCTTTAAATTTTGATTGGTCAAATTTTCTCCATGGGTTTTAATAATGGGACACTGTCGCCCCCTTTTTCTGTTTGGTAAAAAACTCCCCAAAAGGGTTTTAAGGGGTTCTTTGTCGCTCCTATTCTGTTTGGCTGGCTTTTCCCGACCCAATGAGAAGGTGTTTAAAAAATTTTAAAATTTCTGTTTTTTCCGGGTCAATTCTTCTATTCCCAATTCCCTTTGTAGCCCTGGTCCCGGCGACAAACCCCTTGTTGGGGGATTGAATTAAATTTATGTTTATAGAAGGTTTCAGCCTTTCCAAAAATCTGTTTTAAAATTTAACACTTTTTAAAAAATGATTTTTTTTATTCATAACCCAGGGCCCACGCGCTGACCCCGCCGAGATTCCCAATTGCGCCCACTTCCCCAAAAAGACTACAAGGGGAAAAGTAGTGTTTCCCCGGCCCTAAAATTGGGTGGGATAGACAACCCACCGTACCCACCCAATAAAGCTTTTTTCTGCATTTTTACTGTATTTTTGAACTGTCCTCCCCTTTTGGTTTTTGATTGTTTCAAATTCTCCATAGGCGGCTTTTTAATGGGTCCCGGGTCGCTCCTTTCTGTTTGGCCGAGAAAAGCAAAGGGGCCCCCGATAGCTCACCCAATCACTCTTTTTTGATTTTTACTGTATTTTAAAAACTCCCCCCCCCCCCCGTTGATTCTTTTTTGGGGCAATCGTTCTCCCCATGGGTTTTTTAAGGGTTTAAAACTTTTGGGTTTTCCCTTATTTGTTTGGGGCCCGGTTTTTAAAAAATAAAAAACCGCCCAATGAAATCTTTAAAAAATTTGAATTACTGTTTTTCCCGGAAATTTTTCCAAAAACCCGGGAAAATTTTGATTTTAAATCTGTTCTAAAATTTTTGGGGAAAGGGGTTTTTTTAATTTTTATTATTTTTTTTTTTTTTTGAGGTTAAACTCTTTTCGCCCAATTTTTTTCCGCCTTTATAAAGGGGAGTTTTTTTTTTTTTGGGAAATTTCTATCCTGCTGAAAGGAAAGGGAGCCCCGGGAGTTTTCTGTTGCAATCTTCTGTTGTTTCCCTCGCCGGATGTTCCATTTTTTGGGGTTCACTTCGCCGCCCCCGGAGCTTTTAAGACCAAAATAAACTAGGTTGACTTTTCGGAGTGCCGAGCGCGCTTTGCGCCGCGTTTTTGGGGAGCCCCCCATCGTCCTCCCTGGGGGTTTTTCGACGCCCCGCATCCCGCCCGGAACGCCTCCCACCGCCCCCCACCCCGCGCCCCATTGCCCCCCCCTTCATGCGGGGGCAGCTGAAAGGTGGGAACGCTGTGCCTAACACTGCACCCCTGAAACCGACAGGGGGATTGGGCCCGGGGTGGCGCAGTATACGCCAAAAAAAGGGGCCCGAAAACCCTTTTCAAAAAATGTCCCCCTTTGGGTCTTTAAAATTTCTCTTCTTTTTTGAAATTTTGGGTTTTTGTTCTTTATTCCTGCCGATTTTCTGATTGGTCCCCATGGGTCGCCCTCGGGAAATCATTGGCCTCTTGCAAAAAAGGAGTGCCCCTTTGGTTCTTCCCTTTTTAGTTTTATCGTAATAGCATTTTTTTAGGAACTTGTATCTGTCCCCGATGAAAGTAGATTTGATCCAAAAGTGTCTAGTGCGCACTTTAAAAAATTTCCCAAAATCTTTTACTTTTAAAGAGGTGGGAGGAGTGGGGGGTTCCCAGGAAATCAGACAGTTTTTAAATTTTTTTTTTTTTTTTTTTTTTTTTTTTTTTTTTGACGGAAAAAGAGAAAGGGGAGGGACTTTAAAAGATTTACAGAAAGATGGGGATGTAATTTTGGTAAAAAGGGGGGAAAAAAGAGTGGTAAATACTGTAATACAGGGCTAAATACATGGGAGAGGCTTCCAGACAGTTGGGCGACTCTACAGTTTATGAAAACATCCAGAGAGATCCTACTAATCAGATTAAAAAGTAGATTGATAGTATAATAGTGGAGGCGTAGATCGAGGGCCTTATTGGGTAATTAAAATTGGGGAAAAATTTTTTAAAGTTGGGCATCCCAGATTCCCCTTGGGTTTTTTCTGGTGCCCAAAAATTTCCCCAAATCTTTGACTGATCCCCTCAGGGAGATCGTCTGGGGATTGGGGTCCCTATTTCAACCTTCGCTGTTATGTTGATTGTTTTTTTCAAGCAATTGGGTTTAAAGGGGGTTTCCCCCGCTGGCTTAAAAAAACCAAAGATTTTTTTTTCAAAAAACTTGGGGAAAGGTTGACATTTCCCTGACGTCACGTTTCTATGAAACCCAGCGTTAAGACCCCCCCCCAAGAAGGGGGGGCAGGCCATTGACAAGAAGTTTTTTCAGAAATCCGAGTCTTTCAAATAGGATGATAGGGGTTTTTGTTGCGCTATTGGGGGGTTTTAAATTTTTACCAATTATACTTTTAGATTGGCAAAATTTTACTGGCAACACCAAGGAGTTTCAATGGGCCTTTCCCTTTGGGCCCCCAAGTTGGCCCAAAATTTTTTTTGGGAATCATTTGAGACTGAGCCAAAAGTCGTCCACAGGAGTGAAAACCCAATGTAACAAAAATTTGGGTGCGGGTTTGTGGACGGGGTTTCGTCTTATGGGGAAAGGTTTTTGAGAATGAGTTGAAAGAGTTTTTGAAGTTCCTTAACTTATTCATTTACTCATAGGGGGAATTCAATTAAAAGACCCACATTTGTGTTTAGCTTTCTGGATGTATTAGTTTCTGGTTAGAATGCAAAAATTTGGGACCACTCCTTTATAAAGGAAAAGGGTCGTAATAACTTACTTGCAATTAAAACAAGGGCAACATGCCCCTGAAAATTAGGAAAAGCAATTCCAAAAGGGCCCAATTTTTGGTCAATTTTGGGGCTTAGACACATTTTTGTCCTTTTGACGCATTTTTTTCATCGGATGTTGGGGAAAATCATGATATGAAAAAACCCCAAATTTTGTGAAAAAATTTTTGAGAGGGGTTATAGGCGAGATACAAATTCTTAGGATCGGTTTTGGGGAAGTTTAAAAAAATTACGGAAGTGAAGGGGCCGGGGTTTAAAAGGGGGCTAGGGGGGGAGGACCTTGATTGAGATTTTCCTTTTGACCTATGATTATCATTCAAAGGGAAATTTCAAAAACCATACGTAAAATTTTGACAAAATGGAAAAGCGAACCTAAGTTTTGGTCTTTTAAATTTGGGAATACCCCAAATTTATTTATCAGTGGGGGTAAAACATTGGGAAATTAAAATCATCCTTTAGATTTTGAAAAAAAGAAATTTTTTGGTCAAACATTTCTTGATACACAAAAAATGGGGAAAGTACCCTTGGGTTTTTTTATGTCAAAAATTTCCATTCCATTATTAAAGGGTTAATATCCCTGCACCCTACATTTTGGGGATCAGATACCCCTTTTGAGGGTTTTTTTCCCAGCACTACGAAGAACGTGAAAATTTTTCCCAAGTGGCAAACCCAAATGCAACTTAAAAAAGATCAGCGCGCAAAGGTTTGAGAGGGAGACATTTTCGCAAATTTATGGAATCAAATTGTAGCAAGACATTTTCATGAGAAGGGAAACACAAGTACCCAGTTACTTTTGGTTTTGTTTTTGGAGAAATTCGGGTAGTGTTTAAAAGAGAAAATTTTACATTAAAACTGCTCCACATAAGAAATATTAGAAAAAACGGGCTGGAAACTTTATCACCTAAAGGATTAAATGAGGAATCAGTGGAAGGTTTTTTTTGTGATAAATTGGAGTTGGTCACGATCCCACCCAATTTGGCCCTTTTTTTCGTTTGGCTATTTATTTTTTGAGAAGTTAAGTGATTTTTAATAAATTTAAATTTTGGAAATTTTTAATTATTTGGGTTATTAATTTAAAAAGGAAGGAGGGGCACAATAAGTAAATATATTTCTTTCTCGATATAATTTTAAAACCTACCCTTTGCAAAGTAGTTGGGGGTTTTAAAAATTATACCATGGGGTTAGGGGGCTTGCCCCCCGAAACGTTCCCGTGTTTGGTCAGTGGCACGGGGGGATTAAAGCAGCCACTGTATGCCGTTTCAACTGTGAGGAGAGAAAACCGAACACAAAGAATTGGCGCCGTGTTTTAAACCCTTGGATTTTCAGACTCAGCTTTTTGGTTTGCAGGTTCCAAAATATGTTACAAAAAGTAATTTAAAAGGGGTTTTTGGCCCTCGCTACAATGTTTGGGTTTTAATTAAAAGATTTTTTAAAAAAAACCCCTTTGCAATTTTTGGGTTTCATTCCAAATGTCCTACTGTTTTTTGAGTTATCCCGGTATGGGAGTGCATCAGACCCTAAAAAATTTTTTAAAGCAGCCGCCCCTGTTAAACCTTTTTTTCACGGCGTCGTGCTGGACTCTTGTTTTCGGGAATACGGGTTTCAGAGCACAGACCCCCTCCTGCCAGTATGAGGCCCTTGTGTTTGTTTTCTTTTAGGGAAGGGGGGGGGAGGGCTCTGGCTTCTGTGTCTGGGCGGGTTTAAAACCCTGTGTTTTTCCCTACACCCCCCTTGCTCTTACACAGTTTGGGAGGAAAGCAGGGGTTTAAAGCAAATCTTGGGTAAAGTAAAAAATGGGGACAGCAGGAAGTGTGTTACTATAATCATGATGTGTTGGGAGCTTTAAACTAACTAATATAACAGATCAGGGGGGCATGTGAAAGGGTCATATCCCCCCCCTCTCTTCTGTATTTTGGGAAACATCGTGATTATAGTAACCCCACTTCACAGCTGCCTTTGCTGTTCTGGGGCCGGGTTTTTTTTTTGTTGCTTGAGAAGTCCTTTGGGGATTTTTAAGCTAAGCGGGGGGATAGGAACCTTTAATTCCCCCCCGCCTGCTATTACATATAAAAGTTTACGACCCCCCTTTTCCCCACTCATAGATCAGCCCTCCCCGTGGGGTTTCCGATCCCTTTGGAGTGACAGTTTCAGGTGATCCGCAGTGAACAGCCTGCAAACAGATCTAGGCGGCAACACAGGGTTTTAAACCCCGGCCGCAAACCCCCTCGCCCTCCTCCCGCTGTATAAAAAGTTACTGCAGTTGAGGAGGAGAGCTGTTTTGTGGGGCTGGGGGAAGGGGGGAAGGGGGAGGAAAGGGCAAAAAAAGAACACCCCCCTGAATTCAGCATAGGAAATTTTGAAGATGAGACAATCTTTAAAGTTTTTTCGCTTGAAACTTTGTGCATAGATGTTGTTAAAAAAAAGTTTTTTAAATTAAAGGAAATTGGATAAAGATCCTTTGGATCAGACAGCTAATTTGAAAACGAACCATTGCAGCCATAAAAGGCCCCTCCACCTTGGAAGGAGCTGTTTCTTTGCCGTCATCTCCCATCCAGATGCCCCGGCTCCTCCTTTTCAGCGCAGCAGTCATTAAACGAGGCATTGCAAAGAGACAACGTATGCGTCCACCCCATCCAGGGGGAAACTGACCTTTCCCCTGTCCAAGTTTTTGGGTTTATTTGCAGTCCCCCCCTTTCCAAATGGTGGACTCTCCCCCATTCAGAGAATTAATGGCCGTGCCACCGGGTGGAGAGTCCCGGGCGAAATTTTTATTTTCCCCAAAAAGGGCAGTCCCACCCTTCAAAATATGTAGAAATAGTAGAAGGGAGTTAAATTTGATGTCATAAAAGGGCCCCTTTTTTAATATTTAGGACGCCCAATAACGGGTTTTTCCCAAAGGGGATTGGCGCTTTAAAAATGTGGTGCCAATTTTAAAAAAGGGGGTCAAAAAGTGACCCGGGAAACTATAGGGTAGTAATTGACCTCTTTGAGTAAAATGTTTGAAGGTTTTCTCAGAGATTACCTGGGTTATCCCTGAAAATAAATTAAACCCGTTCCACTGGGTTTATAAAGGGTTCCTGTCGACTAATTCTCATTCTAGAGGGAAATCAGTGCTAGGGGATCGGGGGGGCACTGGGGTGTTACTCTAGATTTTTCTAAACATTTGATACGGGGCCACTAAAAAAGGGTTGGTAAAATAAAATGAAAGTTGGGCGGGGGAAATGTATCAAGGGGGTAACAATGGCTCATATAGAAAACAAGAGTATAAATTAAAAATTACAAAATAGAAGGATTGCTGTTACTGTGGGGTACCACAAGGGCAATTGGGCCCTATCCCCTTTAACTTTTTATTAATATCTTCCAGGGATTAACAGTAAAATATGACTTTGCAAACATACTAACTCTTAAGTAATCAACCAATAGAGGATAAAGTGTTATTCCCAAAAGGGGGGGGGGGGGGGGGGGGGGAAAAAGTTGGACCCTGGGGCAGGAAATGGTTTGGGGTTTAAAAAAAAATAATCAAGGTTTGCACATGGGGGAAAAAAACCATTACATGACTAATTTAAATGGAAAAAAGGTGGTAAAATGCATGGGGGAAGGGCTTGGAATCCTGTGGAAGTAAAATTAATTTAGCAGCCATGTCAACACACTGCCAAGGGAAATAACTGGGTGTTTTAAAAAAGCATAAGGCCCTAGAGAAACATTTTTCTCCATTATAAAGTCACGGTTAGACACACAGGAATTTGGTACATTTTGGGGACCAGGCACGGGAAAAACATTTAGACTTGAACAGGTACAAAGGGGGGGCAACAAAAATAATAAAAGACTGGGGGGACTACAAACCCCAAAATATTTCAAATGGGGTTATTTAGTTTTGGAAAAAGAGGCTTCGGGGGACTAAAAAATATGTTTAAATACATCAAAGGTCAAAATAGAGATCTCCCCAAGATTTTTATACCCAGGGGGGTACTAAACAAGGGGGCATCCTCTATGTCTTGAGGGAAAGAAAATTTTACAAAACATAAAAACGATTTTTTACGTAAGGCAGTGAGATGGGAATTCTCCCAGAGGAAATTGTCTGTGAATTTTACTGCAGAGTTCAAAAAGGGTTTTTATGCTTTCGGGGCATAATAAAATAACGTTGTAGGTCTAGGGGTTTTGGGGGGGGTCATTGATCCAGGATTTTTTTCCCATTGCCAATTGGGGTCGGGAAGAATTTTTTTCCCCAAAATGAGGGAAATTGGGTTCACCTCATTGGGGGTTTTTTGCCTTCCTCTGGATCAACACCTTAGCACAAAAGGGGAACTGGATGGGCGTCTCGTCTTTTTTCGCCTTACAAACATGAAACTATGAAAAGGGGGGGCCCGTCCTTGACTTATCGGTTTGTTCCAGGTGCACGCAT
>JAODAL010086553.1:0-10216 GCA_025379985.1 Phyllomedusa bahiana | reverse complement strand
CCCAGGACAGGGATTAAATTGCCCGGGGTTCAAGAAAAGATGATGGTTAAAAATCTTTACTGCCTTCTGGGCACTTTTTAAATTTTGGGGGGTGATGCAAGTTTTAAGGGGGTCGGGGCTTGGTAAAAAGACGGGGAAAGGAATGGTCTGTGACTTTTTTTTTTGTGCCTTTTAAAACCCTTTAAGTGTGTTCCCTTTAAGATGTAGCACGTTTTCCATTTGACGTTGTGGATTTTAAATTTTTCAGCTTTTTCCCCAGCCGTTTGGTGTAATAATAAAGGGTTTGTTGCTCCCCCCCCCCATAGACTTTAGTTTGGAAATCGTTCCAAAAATTCGCCCGCTCACTATGGGAAAAACCTTATCGATAGCACCGAAAACGACTATTGATCGATTCGATAGCCAACGCAATCGCTCAACACATTAGAAAATACCCAAAAATGAATCCCCTATAAAAGGGAAGGGTTTGGGGACCACATTAAAACCCGTAGTAAAGCGGGGGAAAATATAGAACATAAAAGGCAAAATTTTCAAGAAAATTGGGTTACTAGAGATGGACAAAATGGGATTCTAACGAAGGGGGAAACTCGTTTAGAATTTCAGAAAACTCGATTTACGAAATCGAAGTTTTGGGGTGATTGCGGGAAAAAAGCGTGTTTTTAATTGAAAAAAATGGGTGCGAGCACATGGGGGGGTTCACAGGGGTTTTCAGGGGACGCTTCTTTTTCGTTCTATTTTTTATTTTGTGGGGTATTGCAATTGGGGTCCAGTGTGGTCCAATTCATTTGCATATACATTTTAAAAGCTATTGCTCAGTTTTGGAGGGACATTAAAAAAATCCAAGGGGGGTTTTCAAGCCTGTTTTTGTTTTTGTAATTCAGGTTTTAAAAAAAAAAATATTTTTTCAATCCCCAAATAAAATTTATATCCTTAAAAAAGGGTTTAAATTAAAAGGTTTTTTCCTCTGTTTTTAGTCAGAAAAAACAGATCGTTTTAACAGCCACATAGCTGTTGATTTTTTTGGGAGCTCATTTTTTTTTTTGCCCCAATTTAAAATCCAAGGGTTAATTAAGCATTTTTTGCTGTTGTATCCCGAAAATACAGGTTTGTTTTAAAATTTTCCACATAGGGTTTTTAATTTTTGCCCGCTCCCTTTCTTTTTCGCAATTTAGATCCCAAGGGGTTTTAAATTTAAACATTTTTCTGTGGGTTTTGGCAGTAAAAGGGAAAAAGGGGTTCCCTTTTAACGCCAAAAAGAAAATTTTCCCGTAGAAAAAATTCCTATTCGAAGGGTTTAAAAAAAATGATTTTTTGCTGTTGTGTCAGTAAAAAACAGTTTTTTTTAACATGGGCCCCATGTGTACAAAATGGGAAAGGGGCAGAAAAAAAAAGAAACCCAAAAAACAGCGCAAAATTGCTTTTGATTGAAAAAGGGGGGGGGGCCCTTCCCCCTTTTTAAAGGTGGGAAAAAGGGGAGGCCCTCCCTTTTTAAAAAGGGGAAAAAGGGGAGGCCCCTTTTTCCTTTTAAAAAGGTGGGAAAAAAGGGGGCCGGGCCCCGTTTAAAGGTGGAAAAAAAGGGGGGGCCCTCCCCCGTTAAAGGGGAAAAAGGGGGGCCCTCCCCTGTTTAAAAGGGGGAAAAAGGGGGGGGCCCTCCCCTGTTAAAGGTGGAAAAAGGGGGGGCCCCCCCCTTTTAAAGGGGGGAAAAAGGGGAGGGGCCCCCCCCTATTAAACGGTGGGGGAAAAAAAGGGGGCCCCCCCCTGTTACCTTTTTTTCATTCAATTTCCCCCTTTTTTAATAATTTCCCCCCGTTTAAAATATTTATTCCTATTCATCAATTTCCCCCCCTTCAATAATTTCCCCTTGTTAATTATTTTTTTCCTGTTCTTTAAATTTTCCCCCCTTTTTCAAAATTTTCCCCTTTTAAATTTAAATATTCTTTTTTCATAAATTTTCCCCCTGTTCATCATTTCCCTTTTCCCCCCGGGTACCCGACCTTTCTGCTACGTTCCCCCTGACCCAAATTCCCCCCGCGGGCCTCCCCGAATGTTGGCCTAAACCTTTGACGGGGGAGCCGCCGACGATTCAAATACCTTTTCTATTACTTGGCTGCCACCGCAAGCAAGTCAGTCAGGGGTTTCGCCCGGGTAGATCCCCCCGCAGCAAGTCCATCCCGTTTGCGGGGGGAAATCGTCAAAAACCGGGACCTGCTTAGATCCCCCCCCCTTGGGGGCAAATTGGCACCCGCTTGAGGGGGTTTCCAGTGTATCCATCCCGGGCCGCCCGTGACAACTTTAAGCAGGGGAATGACGTTTTTTTCCCCCGTAGCCCCTGGCGCCCTTGGGGCCCCCAAAAAAACCATGTCGCAGGGAAAGGTCCTCAGCAAACGGATTTCCCAGGGCTTTAATGAACTGGCCGACTTAAAAAAATTACACAGGGGTTTTAACCGCCCCGGGCTTGGGAAATCATAAAAAAAACCCATTAAAAAGCATTTCTCTTTTCAAAGATTTATTCCAAAACCTTGGAGGTGGAATTCCCCTTTTGGGAAAAATGTACATATCACCCCTTTTTGGGGGGGGCCCGGGTCCCCTCCCGTTTAAGGGGGTGGTTTTGGGGGTTTTAAAGAAAGGCTGAAGGCATGAAAGGGTTTCCGGGCCCCTTTTTAAAATGCCCTTGCAGAGGGGGTTTTAAAGATTTGAACAACCTGTTTGAGCATTTCCCCCCGTGAGTGACGGGGGTTCGCCCAAAGGGGCCCACCCTGCCCACTTGGTTTCATAAAAAAAACGTTTTTTGTTCAAAAATTTTCCCCCTTTAATATATTTTTTTCCCGTTCATAAATTTTCCCCCTTTTTAAATATATTTTTTCCCTTTGTTCATAAATTTTCCCAAACCTTTTAAATCATTTTCCTGTCCCCCGTGTCCCCGATTTTGCTATTTACCTGACCTTAATCTCCGCCACCCCCCTGCCCTTTTGGGCCTGCCCTTTGACAAACGTTTTTCCCGTTTACAATTCCCGGTCCCCCTTGTCCCTTTCGCTGCCACTGCAAGTATTTCCAGGGCCAGGGAAAAGGATGGTGGGGATTTCCGTGAAAGAAAGCCCCTCCTCCCTTGCGGCAGGCTCGGGTTTAAAAGGGGACCTACTTAATCCCCTCCCGGGCGGGCCCGCCTCCCCTACCCCCCTTCCCGGGGGTCCAGAGGACCCACTACCCTGTCGTTACAATGGTGAATTTAATGCCAAAGTTTCCGGGCCATTTTTTTGGGAATGGTGCAAGAAAAACCCCTTGAAAAGGGAGGGGACTGCGTACCCCCAAAATTGGGAAAAAACAAAAAGCAGGGTCACTTCTGCACTTAGGGATGGTAGACGCATACTGCTGTCTTTGGAAATCGCCCTCGGTGAACGACTGTTGGCACCATGTTTGCCGGGGGAGAGGAGTATCGGCCCGGGTGATGATGAAATAGACGGGGAAGTTGTTTTTGGCAGGCTGGTGAACCCAAGCCCGGCCCTAAAAAGGGGGAGGCGTCCCACTGGGTGCTACAAGCTTTTTGGGAAAAGGATGGACCACCAAATCTGAAAACGCATGGGGGACACTGCATGATGTTGATCGGGGCCCGTGGAAACAAAACGTTAGGCCCCGGCCGCTTAAAACTTTTTTCCCCCGATTCGACATATAGCCATTTTCACCCCCCTCGGTGTTTTTAGAAAAAAACGGGCACCCACCCCCGAGTGGGTTTGTTTTTAAAACCCACCAAAGCTCTGCATTGATAAATGTTACCCCCCGCTGACCCGCTAGGTCCCTGTCCGCCTTTCTGGGGACCTCCAAAGTGGTTGGCCCAAACCCGGCCCTTTTGGCCCAAAACCCGCCTGCTGCCCCCCGCGACCCCCGGCCAAAATCCCCCCGATTGGGGCGGGCCCAAAGGCCTGACACGCAAGCTGCTCCCTTTTTTCCCCCTATGATAATGTTTGAACCCTTGTACACGGGGGGGTTTGGGTAAAGCTGTTTAGCATAAAAAGGTTTAAAAAAAAACCACCAGTTTTGCAAAGGGACCCCCAATTTTTACACTCCCCCCAGACATTAACCTCTATTTTTTCCAAGACCCCAAAATTGTCGGTGCCCAAAAGCCCCCTTTTTTCTCCCCCCGTCCCCTTTAAAACTTAATGTAGAGATAAGGGAAATGTTTTTCCGGGCCGGGGACAATGGGTATCGAGGTAGGGCCCCATTTTCTTTCCGGGAAAAAAAGGGGCAAAGAGGATAGAGTGGACTGAATTTCCGTTTGGGGGGCATTTAAATTCCTTTTTTTTAAAACTAGGGAAACCAGAATAATTTTTCCCCCTCCCCTGCTTTTCCTGGCTCCCATTTGCGTTTGGCTACATCAAATTAGTTTTTCCCCGGGCACCCCGTCCCCCAAACATTGGGTCCCCTGTACAAATTCCCGACCGCTGGGCAACAAAAAACCCCCATTGCAACCCTCCTCATCACTATTTGCCCATACTGCAAAAAAGCAGCGGATTCTTCCCCACCTTTTTGCTGCCCCACTGCCCTAAAAAATTTGGTCCTAAACTGTATAGTGTGAGAGGCCCCAGCACATAGTAGTTCTCGGGCCTTGGGGGAAAAGCGAACTGGGGGGGGGGGGTTTGAGGACAGGGGGGCCCCTCACCTGCCCCAGGCCATGCAAAAAAAAAAGGGGGTTTTTTCAAACCCCCCAAAACTTTTGGGTTGGGGGTTGTCGGGGTGTCATTGGGAAAAAGTTTTATGCCCTTTAGTTTGTGGCCAAAAAAGGGGTAGATGAAAAGGGATGCTTTTGGCCCTCGCGGGGTTTGACCTCCTGCTTTTGATGCCCCCCTTATTGTGCGGGCGATCTGGGGCAGCCCCGGGGTAACCTACTACTGTGTTCTTTGACGCTATGGTAGGTTCGAACCCCTATTTTTTTTTTTCCCCCGTCGCTGCCATGATTTTAATCGGGGCTCCCATTCCCGTTCAGTTTTTTGGTCATTTTTTGCCCTCTTAATGCCCGGGGGGAAATTTTTTTAAATTGAAGTGATTCTAAAGCGGGGGCGCCCTAGGGTGTAAAACTAAAACACAAAAATTGTATGAAAAAAAAAAACCCAAGCTCCTCTGCATTTTTTAAGCAGGGGCACAAGTTCTAAAAAGCACCCTCCCTCTGTCACCCTTTGGAAATAGCTTTTTTTTAAAAACGGCGATTCGCCCCAAAAACAAATTTTTTTGGGAAAAAATTGGGGCGAATTCCCCCGGGAATCAAATTTTTTAGAAATTCCCCCCATCTCAAATCTTTCCCCTTTCCCCTTTTTTTCTCTGTCGGTACACCCTGAAAGTCTTCTTCCCCCGGGTCACTACTCTTTCCCTTTAAAATTTACCCCAAATACATCTTAAAACCCTTTTTTTCCCCGCACTTTTCCTATAAATTTCCCCAATATTTTACAAACTCCCATCCATAGACCCCCAAAATTTAAACGTCCCCCTTTTGGTCCCCTAAAACAAAATTTGAAACCCCAAAAACCAGTGTATTTAGCCCAAAAAATTAGAAATTAAAAAGTAAATTAAAAGTGGATGTAAATAGGTAGCCCTCATTAGGTGGAAACCCAACCCCCCTATTAGGCGGGTTAAGTATAAATACCTCCTAAACGGTAGCTGGGGCTGCCCCTTTTGGTAATTAGCCGGGTGGGGCCCAGTAATTCCCCAGGCGGGCCAAAATTTCCCCGGGCCCGGGCCCAAATTTTCTTGGGCAGGCAGGGCCCCAAAACCATAGGGGCAGGGTTTTCCCTTTTTTAGGCAGGCGGGGTTTGTTCTTAGGCAGGCAGGGCTAGTTTCCCAGGCAGGAGGGCAAAGTTCTAAGAGGGGGTTGTTCTAGGCCGGGGTAGTTCTTAGGCAGATAGGGCAGTTTTTAGGCAGGCGGGGTAGTTTTGGGGCGGGCAGGCTAGTTTTTTAAAGGCAGAAAAGGGGGGGGCTTAGTTTTAAGGGGTTTTTCGGGATATGGCTAGTTTTTGGGGGCGGGGGCGGGTTTAGTTTTTAGGCATTTTGGGTTATTCTTGGGCGGGCTAGTTAGTTTTTAGGCGTTAGGGCTGTTCTTGGGCAGGGCTAGTTTATAGGCAGATGGGGGGCTGGGGTTTCTTGGGAAAGGGCTAGTTTTTAGAAAAACAGGGCTATTTTTGGCAATTGGGCAAATTTTTAGGCAGGGGGCTTTTTTGGGCAGATAGGGTTTGTTTTTTTGGCAGGGCTATTTTTTTGGCAGATAGGGTATTTTTTGGGAAATTTAGGGCAATTTTTTTGGCGGGGGCTATTTTTTTGGGCAGGGGGGGGCCGGGGGTTGTTTAGGCGATGGGGTTTTTTTTTTTTGGGCCCGGAAAGGGCTATTTTTTAGGCAAAAAGGGCTAGTTCTTGGGCGGTAGGGCCAGAAAATTATTTTTAAAAAAAAAAAATTAAAAAATTACTTAACTTTTTTCCCCCCCCTTTCTCTTTCTTCCCCAAACCCGGGGGCCCGCTGGCGAAAAGTGGCGGGTGCGGGAGCGGGGGCGGCAAAAGAGTCATTACATCGGCTTCCCCCGGGGCCCCTTTCGGGGACGAACGCCGGGACCCTGGGGATCTGGCTGTTCGGCCCCCCCCGGGGCTGCGGGCACCGGGGGTTCCCGCCGGCGGGGGGGACAGGCATGGCGGGCCCGTGCCCTTGGAAAGCAGCCTGTGGCGAGGAGAAATTGGGCCCCCTGGAAAGGGGCCCGGTCGCGGATGCGCCTTTGGGGCCCCCTGTGTTTCCCCCGGGCACCCGGGGGGCCCCCCGGGGGGGAAAACACCACCCCCCCTTGGGCGGGGGAAAAAAACCCGGGCGCGCGGCCCGAACACCGCGGCCCCCCGGGCAAACCCCGGTTTGCCCAGGGCCCATTTGGGGCCCTCCCTTTACCCCTGTTTTTTGCCACCTCCAAAAATGTCATTGTGCCACTTTTCTGACCCCCCCAATGTGATGCTTTGGCTGCGGGCCTTGCCCTCCACATTGGTCATTGGCCATCTGGGGGCCATTTCCTGTTGTTCCCAACTCCCACCCCTGTTTGTGCCATGTCGGGCCTAAATGTGCTGCTTTGGGATGATCTTTCCCCCAACACTGTGTAAATTGTCCCACTTTTGGACTCCTGATGTTCTGCCACCCCAGAATTTTTCATTTGCCACCCCTGGGGCCCAAAACCCCAGGGCTGCTCCCCAAGGGGACCGCTGTTTCACGGGAAAACCCCCTTGTGGTTCCAAATTTGTTTTCCACCTCCCCTTAGGGACTTCCCACTATTTTTATTTTTTTTCCCTTTTCTTTTAACCTGCAGAAGGAAGGGAAAGGGACCCGGATTGTCTAGCCAAAAGCGGGGGTGGATACAGAAAAAGAAGAATGAAAAATATCCCTTTACTGGTCTCTCTTTTTTGGGATCAATTGTTTTTTTTTGGTTTAAAGCAATACAGGGTTTTTGCCAATTGAAAGCGGACACTGCGGTTTGAAAAGGAAGGGCAAAATGATCAGAGAGTAACCAACAAAATTACTCCCCGAAAACCTTTGGCACTCTTTTGGGGGGCCCTTAAATGTATCAGCGTTTAACAGAACGGGGTTCTTTATTTTTTTGTAAGGGTTTTTAAAAGCTCTGGCCTCATGGAGTGACCTGCTGTGACTCACCCCGGGGGGTGATCCTGTCCCGGCCCCGTCCCTACAACTGTGTTTTTGACCTTTTTTTAAGGATCTTACCCCTCGCTTTTTTTTTTCCAGCGGGCCCCCTGCCCTGACTTTTTTGGGGCGGTTTTTTCCGCTTCATTTTTTTTTGGGGTCGTTTTGCCCCCAAAGTGGCCAGGGAATTTTACAGGAAGCAAATTCTAATAGCTGCGGCAGTAAATGTGTGTGTGTCAAAACAAAAAAACACCCATTGTATGAAGCCCAAACCCAAAACCCTTGATATTTAAGCTTTGGCCAATGTTCTACGACCCTACAGGCCTGTGCAGCCAGTAAAAAAATTTTTAAAAAAAGGCGATTGCCCCAAAAAAAAATTTGGGAAGGGAAAAGGTTTTTTGTGGGAAAAAATTTAAAGGGAAGTCGGAACCCTTTTTAAAAAAATTCGCCCATTTTAAATTGTTCCCCTTTTGCTTGCCCAATTTATGGGTGAGGCATATGGTGTGTACATATAAATTTTATGGGTTCATAAACTCCTGGGGTTGGGTAATTTGGGTTTTTTAAAAAAAGTTATTGGTTCTCTAAGGTGTGGTAGCTGAATAAGATTGGTCTGTTAGGCTATGTCTACACAGCACAGGATTACAGTCAGCTTTTTAAGCGTAGTCAGTATTTAGAATCCAAAAAAAACCCGACGAAACCAGTATTAGCACACAATAAAAAAACCCAAGCTTTTAATTATAAAACCAAAGGGATTTTCTACTGTGGATTTCAAAACCCCCGGCCCCTCCCCCAAAAAAAGGGAATATTTTCCTAATTTCAAAGGGTTTCCCCCTTACAATTTTTATGCACTGGGCCAGAGGGAAATCCGAAAACCAACCACAGTTTTTAGTGCAAACTCACATCGAAAATCGTGGTACAATGTTGTTAAAAAGACATAGCGGCTAACTACAATTACCTTTCTATTGCTCCCCTGCACTGATCATACATTGATGTAATAACTGTACAAACCTTTGTATTGCAGAATGCTCAACACTGTACAAATGATCACTCTTTATAATCACTATAGCTATTATAACTAGTATCATTATACTACTTTGATAGTGAAGATTTTACCACAACACTCTAAAGTTTCTCCTAAGGGTCTTATCATTTCTCTCTTAACTGTAGATTAGTCCAGTTTGCCATTGACTTAAATCAGTCATTTGTATAATGGTTTACATTCTGGAGGTGAAACACAGATAAAGGTTGGGGAAAAGGGTCTGTATCTCCTAAGTTAAAATATTGGTTTATATGTACATACTCAGTAGAGGTTCTCATGTGAAATTTTTTCACTGATCCTGTCAATGTGTTAAGCAATTGACTTACATTTATCTTACAATTAAATATGTATGTCCTAAAATCCACATTTTATACATGATTGTTCCTTGGATTTCTATAGAGCTGGAAAAATAAATTGTGTGAATGCAGTCGACATGTAAGTACATGGATACGGAGGATTACAAAACCCCAACATTTTATTTTACTCCTCTGGTGATTAGCAGCAGCTCATACACATGAAGTTAGAATGGTCCCAGCTGGCTTCCCACATGACATGTAGTTATTTACTGCTATCTTAAGAGACTTAGGGCCTTATGTATGAAAACTGTCTAGCAGTAAGACTATCAACCCTAGCAACCAATCAGCGCTCCCCTTTCATTTCATATAGTGCTCTGGAAAAATAAAAGCTGATCTGATTGGTTGCAATGGGCAACAAAGGCAGTCTTACTGCTAGGCAGTTTCATAAATAAGGCCCTTGGTGCTGATCTAATGGTTTTAAACCTTTTTTTTTTGCTGTATCCCACACTCTATGAAGTCCAGCGGAATGAATGATGAAAAATGGGTGGAGAGAATTTACTTATCATTGTTTATTATATACTATCCGGTCCATGAAAGCTGCACTTTGTACTGAATTGATGCCACAATATATTGTGACTTCGATAGTTGCTGTTGTTGATATTACCCTGCTTCCCTGAAAATAAGACAGTGTCTTATATAAATAAAAAAAGACTAACATTATTTTTTATTTTTTCCATGAACAAGAATTACATTTATTTTGAAAAAAAAAATCAAAAATTTATTCTCACAAAAAGTATGATATGCAGCCCAAAATCTAAATTTCATTAAAAAAAAGACTCGTCTTATTTTCGGGGTTGTTTATTTTGGGGGAAAAGTGTTTTATACTTACAAATGATTCTTGAGCCAAATTTCTCTTCACTATCAAGTAAATAACTTATATCCGTGTTTAAAAAGGTTTGTTAACTATTGGCTGTGAATTATTATCCTGGCTTTTGTTTTACGCTTAACATATTTGACCACATTATGGTATTTTAAGTGCAGATTGCTATTTTTGCACTTATGTTAAAACCTAAAAACAAATATGCTTTTTCCTGTTCTCCAGGGTTCAACATTACATAAAATCTATGTGATGCTGAATCTAATAGTTCCAGGTTCCACTGATAAGCAGTAAACACCATATTGTCTATGACTCTAAGGCCGTGTTCCCGGCTATCCGACGGGTTTTTGAGGGCCCAA
>JAODAL010086552.1:0-10216 GCA_025379985.1 Phyllomedusa bahiana | reverse complement strand
GTCCGATTGTTTACAGGGAGCTGAACCCTTGCAAAGGCTTCCATCGCTGCCATTTTTTCTGTTTTACTAATTCCTGCCTGGGGTCTTTGTACACCCTATTGCTTTGTTCTTACATGAAATAGGCTATATTAATGATCGCGCCCCCTATTGATCAAGCACCCTGGAGTGACTCAATGTTAAAGTAAAAAAATGTTTTAAAGTATATAAAAAAAAAATTTACAAATAAAAAAAAATAATTAAAGAGTTACATATAATCGGTATCTGGGGGCCCGAAAAATTTATTTTAAAATAAAAACATGTATTCCCGTATGTGATACTATAGAAGAAAAAAATTCCAAACCCCAAAATTGCTTTTTGGGATCATTTCATGTTCCCTAAAAATTGGATTAAAAGTGATAAAAAAAGTTTCATATACTGTATTCCAAAATTGGTTAAAAAAAAAACGCAAAAGCCTGAAAAAAACCTGCCAATTCACTCAGCCTAGCGAAAAAAGTTATTGGTTGTAGAAAATGGTAACACAGCAAAAATTTGAAAAATATAAAATGTTAGAATTTTTTTATGGTGCCAAAACATAATAAAAACCCCCTACATTTTTGGTTTTTGGGGATTAGCATCAACCTGTAAAACAATACACATAAATTTTACCAATGTGAAATCGTAAAAAAAAACCCCTGCAAACCGCAAGTTGTTTTTTTTTTAATTTTTTTGGGCGGTTTCTCAGTTCTCTAGGTATGGTGAACACCCCCTAGAAAGTAAATCTTTTCCCACAAAATTAAAGCCTCATACGTCTGTAGATGAAAAAATAAAGTTATTAATAACAAACAGAATGAGAGATCTCCTAAACTGGTACAGTGGTGGATGTTCATCCCTTATAACCCTGTGTTTTTAGCATTTTTGCCACCATACCCTCTCCAAAAGCCATAGATTAAGATTAATTCACATAAATTTTTTGTTCGTGGAAGGCATAAGTAAGCTATTATAGCAATTATTCCATTTTGTATTCTGCTCACTGTTCTGTAACAGACAGGGTGTTGTAATGGTGGCACCCCAACTGCATCCGTCCATTGCCCATGGCAACCACCCTTAAGAGTTCTTTTGAATTGCGGGGAGAGGCACAGTGTTTGAGACGTGTGGTGCACCGAAGATAATCAATTGTCACAATAACTCTTCGGGGATTGATGAGGCTTTTACTCTCCTCCTTGGCTGCTGTTGCAATACATACAGTGCACTCCTGTCCCGGCACCCAGCAGCTTCAGCATCCACACATGCAGCTAACAAGGGGTCCTCCTCTTGCCCACGTCACTGCTCTACTTGACCGTTCTCAGTGGTTTCCTACACTATGGCTCATGCTCCTGCTGAAGAGTGGGAACCTCTGGAATTGTCTCTGCTTTTAACAAATTGCAACTACATACTGTACAAGGGCTTTCTATTCTCTCTGAAGAACAGCCAATACACATACACTCACATGTGCTTTGCAGGGATATAAAACATTCTGTATACTTATGTTCATTGAGCACATAACAATAACATTAAACTTTTTAGTGACTTTTCAGGATAAGGTTTCAGTATCCTTGATCTCCCTCAACATGTCAACATAAACAAGAACATTCTCCCTCACCAGGAACTGGTGCAGTACACACCAGGACACTCAGGCTGCTCACAGTCCCATGTACTGATCCAGCTGGGCCTGCAGCTGCTGCTCAACTTCTTGGTGGCTCTCCTGCTGTTTTCCAGCCATTTTTCTGCCACCAGCATGAATTTGTACAGCTCACATGTGCTGCTCCCTGCTCTCCTCACAGTGTTTCTCCCTAGCACCACCTTCTCTTCCGGTGCTGTGCATCAAGGTGCCTCCCAGGGGTGGGGCTATCCCTCTCTTCACGCCATGAACTACCTCCCACCACTGGCCTCTCTTCAGTGGGAAACGCTGCACCCACTTTCTCTTGGTCACGCGTCTCTTTCGCTCCGCCATGCCAGTCTACTATTTTGCTAGCACAGTTCCTGGCTTCACCATACACTGGCCATTCCCAACTGTCACTTGAGCTAACTGTGCCCCTTGAATCTTTTCACCAGGACACTCACCATCCACCAGCCTCTGCTCCACACGCTTCTTCAACCTCATTCCGCAGGTCACTCGCTGCATTTTCAGGGTCTCCCACAACAGTCTTTAATACTTGAAACTGCACCATCCCGTGCACACTTTGCTCCAGTCTAACAACACTTTAGGCTTTGGTCTCTTGTACCGCAATCCTGCCAAACTACGCCAATTTGTAACAGACAGGGTGTTGTAATGGCGGCCCCCCGACTGTGTCCACCCCTCTCCAGCGGCACCCACCCTGACGGGCATCGCCCCACGGCACGCGCCTTCAGTGTTGACACCCGCCTGTAAACCAGGTGTCAACTTTTAAAATGGACCTTTCCCCGGAAAACCCGGCAGCTTTTCCCCCACTGCAGGGGTTTTTCCCCGCTGGGGGGTTTTTTTCATCCCGGGCCAGCTTTCCCCGAAAAACTTAGCAGGGTCTTTTTTCTTCCCCCGGGGTTTTCGGGTTTGACGCCCCACCATGCCCAAAATTTGAAATTGGGGGCAGGGTTTTCCCACTATTTTGCCAGGGGCACCTGTGCACAGCATAACGCTTTTCATTGGGAATTCGCCCCCTTCAAAAGCAATCAAAGGGGGAAATTGCATTTCCCCCAGTGGGGTTTTTTTGATAAAAATCCTCATTTGGGGTAAAAAGTAAAAAAAATTTTGGAAAAAGGGTGTAAAAAAGGGAAAGGGGGACAACAAAACACAAAAAAAATAAAATTAAAAACTTTCCACTACCCCTTTTCCCCTTTACAAATTTTCAATACCCCAAAAAAGAGAAAAAAATAAAAAAATTTTAACCCAAAATTTTTGGGTATCCCCCCCCTTCCCCCGGAGGTACCCCGCCCCACCTATAAATTTTTGTCATTGGATAATTTTAACCCGAACCGCCCCCAAAACCCCGGGAAAAAAAAAAACCGGGGGGGAAAAAAAAAATAAAAACAAGAATTGCGATTTTTGTCTTTGGTGCACCCCTTAAAAAGGAAATAAAAAAGCGAAAAAGCTTCCCTTTTGGGGGGGGCCATTAAAAAATTTTGGTACCAATTTAAAAATCCCCTTTTTCCCCCCAAAAAATAAAGCCCTTACAGTTTGAAAAAAAACGGAAAAAATAAAAAAGGGGTTTTTTAAGGCTTTAAGAATCCCCAGGGGAGGGAAATAAAAAATTATTTTTTTAAAAAAATTCAAAAAAAAACCTTTTTTTTTTTTAAATTTGGGGGGGTTTTCCCCAAAAATTTAAAAAATTTATTTGGGGTATCGAAGTTTTAAATGGAATAAACCCAAGGAAACTAACGGGTTCAGGGAAATACTGCAGGGTGAGCGCTGTTAAAAAAAAAAATAAAAAACTCTACTAGGTTTTGCAGAAATTTTTTTCACCCCCCCCTTCCCAAAAAAGGGAAAATTAAAATGTCAAAAAGTCTTGTCCCCCAAATTGATACCAAAAAAAATTTCAACTCACCCGCAAAAAATAAGCCCCTACACAGCCCTTTACACAAAAAAAAAAAATTTAAATGGCTCCAGACTAGGGGCGATGCAAAAACTTTTTTTCCCTTTTTTTGAATAAAATTTGTTTTTTTTTGGGGGTAAAAGCGGGTAAAACAAAAAAAAAAAAAAAAATTTTTGGGTATCGCTTTTAATCTTATCGCCCTTTGCGAAAAACAAAAAAACAGTTTAAACTCCCACGGGTGACCGCTGAAAAAAAAAAAAAATAAAAAACCCAACTACCAAAATTTTGGGTTATTTTTTATAAAAATTTGCCTAAACAAAAACCTTAAAAAAAAAGTGATCAAAGGGGCATATCCCCCCATTTTGGTTTACTAATAAAAAGCCCAACTAAATCCCACAAAAAACAAGCCCTTTAATTTAAAGCTCCGTTAAAAGAAAACTAAAAAATTTTTTAAGTGGCTATCAAAACATAACAACATTAAAAAGGGAAATTTTTTTATAGACCTATTTCAAATTGTGTAAAAGTAATAAAACCCATAAAAAAAAATAAAAAATCTATATCATTGAAAATTGTCCCGGGGGGCCCCCCCAAATAGAAAATAAATTTTCCTGCCATTTATACTCCCAAGGGCCAAACGCTTTAAAAAAAGGGAACCCCAAAAAAACAATGGGGGAAATTTGGGCTTTTTTCCCCCCGGAAACTTAAAAGGGCCCCAATGCAAAAAAAAAAAAAAATTTTGGGGGGAACACCTAGGGGGCCCCCTAAAGGGCACAAAAACCCCTTTAAAAATGAAAACCCTTTTTAGGCTTGCGGGAATTCCCAAAATGGGGCGGTTTTCCTTAAAGGTTTCACCTGTTTTCGGGTTTCCCTTTGGGGGGGTTTTGAAAAATTGCGACGGGGGGCCCCACCAAAATCGCGGTAAAACCAATTAACACTCCCCCCCTTTAAATACGCCCTGCCATGGCCAAAAAAGAAATTTAAAAAACCCACATGTAGGTTTTTCCGAACTTGGAAGAAATTTTGGCTTAACAAAGTTTTGGGGCCCTTTTTTTAAACCAGGATCCCTTTTTTAAAAAAAAAAACATTTTTCAGCTAAAATTGCAGATTATTGGAAAAAAAAATTTTTTTTCCCATTTTAAACAGCCAAAACCCCAAAAAAAATTTTTGAAACACCTTTTGGGGTTCAGTTATACTCCCCTCAAACCCCGGGTATATTTCCTTAAGGGTGTATTTTTCCAATATGGGGTATTTTTTTAGGGGATTTTTTAAATTAAGTTTTGCCCCTTTAGGGGGGTCTGCCAAACCTGAAATGGCGCCTAAATAAAATGGGAATGAAAATGAAAACCCCAAGCCCCAATTTGGGTGCTCCCCCCTATTCGGGGGGCATGGGGTTTTCGGGGCCCAAATATTTGCACAAGGGCCACAAGGGAAATGTCTCTGAAAACGCCAGAAATCGGGGAAAATCAATATTAATTGCTTTTTCCCTATCACATTTACCGTATTTTTTGTGAATAATGTAATAAAAAGGGGAAAACCCTGCAAAAAAAATGAAATTTTTGAAATTTCACTTCCACTTTGCTTTTAAAATTTCCCGTGAAACACCTAATTGGGTTTAAAAAACTTCCCAAAATTTCTTTTTTGGAATATTTTAAAGGGGGGTTTTTTCTTAGGGTTAGGGGCCCTTTATGGGGGGGATCTAAAATACCGGCAATCAAAGTACATTAAGGGAACCCAAGTGGGGTCCCTAAAAAATGTAATTTGCCAAAAAATTTTTTTTGAAAAATTTTAAAATTACAAATAACATTTTTTAACCCCCCCAAGGGTCGTTTAAAAAAAAAAAAAAAAGGGCATTTAAAAAAAGTATGCCAAACTTACAGCAAGAAATGGTGAAACCCAGGTTAAAAAACAAAAATTTGGAGTGGAATATTTATCTGTCCCTTTCCCTCAGGGAAAATTTTTGAGGAAATTTTTGAAATTGGTAAATTTTTCAAATTAAATTTCACGATAATTTGATATTTTTTTTAAAAAATAAAAAAAGGGATTTTTTGGGACCAAAATTTCCCAAATATCTTAAAGCACAATGTGTCACCCAGAAAAACAAACTCTGAAAACCCATGGGGTTGGGTTTTAAAATTTTCAAAAAAATTAAAACTCACAAAAAGGGGGGGGGGACACATGACAAAATTTAAAAAAATGGGGCTCTGTCAAGAAGGGCCAAAAATGGCTCCCGGGGTTAAAGGGGTTAAAAGTTTAAATTATTATAATGAACAACATATGTTGTTCCGGATCAAGTAGAAGAAAGAAAATTGATTCTTCCCAAAAAAATGTAATTAGTACTTTTCTGCTCCTCAGGCTTTTATGACGCCTGAACTCTCTGAGGCATAAACTTCACTAAAGAAAAACAAAATTCTAAAATCAAGGGTGGGGTTCCCAAATTTTCTTTGGGAAAAGGGAGGTTTTACAGATCAGCTTTAAAAGAAAAAATTTCCCCGCAAAGGATCAATTTAAAAAAAAATTAAAATTTATTGAAAATTTAAATTTTTTTAAATTAAAAAAGTTTTTTTATGATTTTTTTTTAAATTAGAAATTTGAAGGATTTCTTTACATGTTTAATATTTTTTATATTTTTACAATTTTTTTAATTTATTTTTTAGTCCACCAAAAAGGGAATGAAACAGTCATTTCTTTGTGAAATTTGGGAAAAATCAGGGAATCATAAAAAATCTAAAATTTCACTTCACCTTTCTGCCCAGTAAGGTGGGGGAACAGGTTGGTTTCCCGAGCAGGTTGGGGGGGCAGGGGGCTAGCCGTTGGGGAACCCATTTTTTAGGGGGGAAAATTGACACAATCTGTCCCCAAAGACCGGGATTTCCCAAAAATTAAATTTTTTTTAAATTAGGCCCCCTTTTTGAGAAAACACGGATCGTGGAAAAAAATTTAAATAGGAGAAGCTAGTGAGAAAAAACCCCTGTCATGGGTAAAAAAGGGCACCAATTTACAAAGTTTGGGTAGGTGGGAGTGTCCCTTGAAAAATGATTTTTAGGACTTAGGCCAAAGGTTTAAAGGGAAGGACCCTCAAAGGGAGTTAAAATTTAGAAATACTAACCTTTTACCACATGCCACACCAGGGGAGGCAGGGGGGAGATTAGAAAGGGAAAAAGGGCCCCAAAAGTTTAAATTTTGGAAAGAGGGAAATTTGGGAAAAAACAAAAGGGTTTAAAAGGGGAATTTTTGACCACCCAAAATAATAATTTTTTCCCTTTTTTCCTTCAATAAAAGTAAATTTTTTCGGAGAGCCACAAAAACACTTTTAAAATTGAGAAAAGGGTCATTTTTTAAATTTTTTTAAAAAGGCCTAAATAGCAAAAATTGGGCTGGAGACAAGGTCTTCAAAAATTTAAAAGAACGGAAAAATAAATGGGAATTTTTTAAAAAAAAAATAATTTAAAAAGGGGGTTTTAGGCCCGTTTTCAAAGATTATCTCAAAAATTTTTTGGGGAATTTTAAAAAAATTTTAAAACATTTTGTAATTGGGGTTTTTCCTTTATTTTTTTCCCCTAGGGAAATTTTGGATTAACAAGCTTTTTTAAAACATCTTTTTTTTCAAATTTTGGGGGTCCCCAAAACCCCCTGGTTTTTTGTTCTCGAAGTAAGTGCCCCCAGTTTTGGGTTTAATTTCATTTAGTTTTTGGAAGGGGCCCCTTTTGAATTAAAGGGGATGTCCCCCTGTGGGTTTTGGGGGCGGGGCCTGCACACCCCGGTTTCTGCCCCAATTTAGCTTTTTAAAATCGAAAGTGAAAACCCTTTTCTTTTCTGGGCTTTAAAAAAATTCCCGCTTTAGGGGAAAATTTTTTCTTTCAAATTACTGGCCTTTATTAAGGGCTTTTGCCAAAGAGGGAAAAGTTTAAACCTTAAAAGTAAACCCCCAACTTTATTGGAAAAGAATTTGTGTTTTTCCTCCCGGATTTTTTTAATGAAAAAACCCCCCCCTTTTTGGAGTCCTCAAAATGGTAAGTGAAAAAAAATAAAGGTTTTGGAATTCCAAAATTGTCACGTAATAACCTCCAAAAATTAGGCAGGCTAAGGGCTTAAACCCGCAAAAGATTTTTGGGTTAACCCCCTTTTTTTTTCTTTAAAATTTACATAAATTAAAAAAAATTATGCCCCCAAAAAAAATAAGCCTAAAAATTTTTTCAAAAAAACAAAGCTTAATGGTTTTCCTTGGGGGAAATCAAAAAGCAATTTCCCAAATCGGGAATTTTTTCAATTAATTTCTTGGGGGAACATAAAGGGGACCCTGTATGTTTTTAATATAAAATAAGGGGGAAAAAAATATTATTTTGGAAAAAGGGCCCCTCACTAGGTTGAAAAGGGGGAAAAAAAAATTAACCCTTTAATTTGGAAAAATTTTTAAAAACCAAAAAAACCCCTTCCGTTTGTATAAAGCAATTGTCCCCAAAAAACTGCTTTTACCTCTGCCCCCAACCAGCCCAAATTTTTTTAAAAAATTTTCTAAAAATTTATTTGCCCAAATTGTTTTTTGACATTTGGCAAAATTTTCCGGGCAAAGAGGGGGGACCTTTAAAGGAAAAATTTTTTTTATAAAAAAAAAATCCCCTTTCGTTTCCAAAAACAATTTTGGAGTAACCCCCATGGGAATTTTTAATAGTGCTGCTTTCGTTTTAAAATTAATTGTTTTTATAAAAAGAAAAAACAGGCGGGGTTTAGGGAGAAACCCCAAAAAAAGCAGCGAGACTTTTAAAAGCTTTAAAATAACAAACCTTTGGTACCCCTTTTTTAAAACCCAAAAGGGGAAATTTTTAATTTTTTTTCAGTAAAGACACGTTCATGGGCGGGAAAAACCGTTTGAAAAAAGGGAAACACCGCCCCTGTAAAAATTTAAAAAGTTAATTTGGGGAAAATTCTGAAAAGAGGCCCAAAAAAAACAACCCCTTTTAAAACTAAATTAAAATACCCTTAAAGAACCCCCAAAATGATTGTCAACAAATATTTAAAGGAGGCAATAAATAACAAAAAGAAAGCATTTAAGCTACTAAAACAGCAGGGCAGTGAAGAGGCACTAAAAGCAATAAAGAAAAAAATAAAATATACATAAAAAAATTATAAAAAGAGCAAAGCTGGAGACAGAAAGGCATATTGCCAAAGAGAGTAAAACTAACCCCAAAATATTATTTAACTGTATAAAAAGTAAAGATGAAAACTAAAAATGTTGGCCCTCTGAAAAGTAGTGAGTGAGATATTATAGAGAGTGATGAGGAGAAAACAAACCTATTTAACAATTTTTCTCCACTGTATTTACCGAGAGAATTACAATCCTGTTGTTAGGCAGAGGGATGAGGTCAACTTCACCTTAAAATTACAGCTCTGTCCTAAGAAGATTAAAATAGACAAGTCACTAGTCCTGATGGTATACACCCCGGTGTCCTAGGGGAATTAAGTAATGTGATATTTCCCTATTCTTAATATTTTAAGGTTAGGTTTAACATGCGTAAATCGAAGGTTATGCACATGGAAATGAACAATTAATTTCATGATTACTTGTTAAACGGAAAAAATCTGGGTAAAAGTGATGTGGAGAAGGACTTGGGAATCTTAGTGGACAGTTATCTTAATTGTAGCAGCCAGCGTCAGGCAGCAGCTGCCAAGACAAATAGGATCATGGGATGTATTAAAAATGGTTTAGGTGCACACGATGAGAACATTGCTCTCCCATTATACAAATCCCTGGTCAGACCACACAAGGTAGATTATGAACAGTTTTGGGCACCAGTGCACAGGAAGGGCAATGTAGAGCTTGAACAGATTCAAATGCGGGCAAGGAAAATAAGGACTGGGTGGACTGCAATATCCAGAAATATTAGCAAAATTATGCTTGTTCAGTTTGGATCAAAGACAATTTCGGAGTGACCTAATAAATATGAATAAATATATCAAGGGTCAATGTAGAGATCTCTCCTAAGATCTAATTATACCCAAAAGTGTATCTAGAACAAAGAGGCATCCTCCATGTCTAGAGGAAAGAAAGTTTCTAGATATGAATAGAAATGGCTTCTTTAATGTAAGAGCAGTGAGACTGTGGAGCTCTCTGCCAGAGGAATTGTGTCATGTTACTTCACTAACAGAGTTCAAAAAGGGTCTGCATGCATTTCTAGAGTTATAGTAGTTATAGTAACTAGGATTCCAGGGATTTATTCTGATTGCCAGTTTGGAGTCAGGAAGGATTTTTTTTCCCTAAAATGGGGACAATTGGCTTCTAACTGATTGGGGGTTTTGCCTTCCTGTGGATCAACACTCTAGGACAATAGGCTGAACTGAATGGATGTGTGTCTTTTTTTGGCCTTACAAACTATGTAGCTATGTATATCAAACAAAACATTTTAGGAAAACTGATTAAAAAAAAAGGGCATTATTTTACAAATATCTCCTGTCTAGTCCAAACCAGTCCAGTAACAGGCAGCTGTGGTGTAGGAGTACCTTGGTATCTTGAGTACATGGGAGCAGAATAAAACAATTGATGGCCCTCTTATGTTATATGACTGTATGAAAATGTGTCCCACTTAAGCAGGCTAGGACTGGGCCGCCGGGGGAGCGGGAAATCCCCCGGTGGGCCCCCCCCCCTGAGCTGCTGTGGGCCCCCGGAGGAAAAGGGCCGCGCACCCCGGGGGCCCCGT
>JAODAL010086551.1:0-10216 GCA_025379985.1 Phyllomedusa bahiana | reverse complement strand
TAAGTTTTCTAGGCGTTTCAGTTCTTCCCTGTTGCACTCCCCCGGGCGGTGCTTTTGATGGCCCTCTTTTTGGAGCTTGAAAAACAGGGCCCTTTAATGAAAAAAAAAAACTAGAACTAAATCAAAACCTAACGTGGAGGTCTTTATCAGGGTTTCATGCCCGGCCCGTGCCTTTGGGGCCCCGCGGACGTGCCTTCGCTGTTACGGACCTCCGTGGCTCTCATTGCACTGGGGGCATGGCCGTGTCTCTGTTGTGTCCCTCGCTCCGGAACTCACCTTTTCCCGCTCCTGTCCTGTCCGCACACTGGCCGAACACAAGCCTATCGGTTCCTGTGCATGCACATGCACCCCTATGGCTTTGTGCGGCGTTCACTGAAATTTAAAAGGCATTCCCCTAATTACTGTCCAGGGGCCCCAGTGACTTGGTAATTTAAGGAACTTCCTGCCCCCTGCTCCAGTTCAGTTCATTGATCCTGACCACGGTGCTGTGTGGTTGCTGTTTCCCGGTTACTTTGGAGTTTTCCCCCGTGTTACCCGCGTTTACTATGTGTTTCCCGCCGCTTACCGCTGTTATCTATGTTATATGTGATACCCCCCTTGTACCGTCCGTTACCCCGCCTGGGCTTGCTACCCTTTTTGACCAGTCACCTCTGCCTGTACCCTGTGTTCTTCCTTTTTGCACTTCAGCTGTTGCAACCCCTGAGTAGAAATAAGGGGTTTGGGACCTGGAGGTTCCCCCCCGCTAAAAACCTCCGGGCCCGCGGTAGGTCCCGGGGAAGATAGGGGCCCCCAGCTCTGCTCCTGGGGATTTGGGTTTCTGTGGTAGGAGTTTTGTAACGTGGGACGTTTTTTTCGGGAGGCGTCCTGCAAAGGGGTCCTTTAGCATTTAGAAGTGGGGGATATAGGTATTGTGCTCCTTTGGATCTTGCTATTGGGTTTTTAATTTCCTGTCCGCCTACATATAAGATGTATTTACAGTTCCCCCCGATCTTGTGGGAGGGGTGTGGTAAGTCCCTCCTTTGGCAAGCTTTGTATATTGACATAATTTTTTTTTTAAAAAGATTTTTTAAAAGGGTTTTTTTTTAAGGGGTATTTTTTTTTTAGAATTTTCAAATAATTGTAATTTGTTGGGGTGTTTTTGAGCCTTGTTTCTTTTTTTTTTCAATTATTTAAAAAATGCCCAAAAATTTTATATATACAAACAAAAAACTGTTTGTAGGGGGGATTCCCCAACTCCAAGGCGACAATGACGCAAAGCTGAGGGGTTTAAAGCCTTCTCCCCCCCCCTTCCCCCTCTGATAAATGTCTCTAAAAAGCTTCTCCTTCCCACCGTTATTTTCCCCCCCCTTCACTTTTTCACCCGGACTGTAATGTTTTATTGTTTAATATGTTTGTATGCATGAATGTTGTGGACATGTAATGTGTGATTTAAGTGTAGGGGGCAGCTTGTTTTTATGGCAAATACAGGTGTTTATGTTAAATGGGATTATTTTTGTGTACTTGCTCTGTGTTGAATAGCAGTATATTGTATGTTTGTTATCTAAGATTGTTAGTAAATATCTTCAATCCCCAAACAATCTGTGGGTATATGCTGTTTGTGGAAAACTGTGGAAAAATGTTTAGTGTTGAGCGATTGCGTTGGCTATCGAGATCGATCGATAGTCGATAGTCGGCCGCTATCGATAAGGTTTTTCGATGTGAGCACGATTATGCGCGATGACCATTAAAGTCTATGGGAGAGCAAAAACCCACCTTCATTATTACACCCAAACAAGGCTGGAAAAAGCTGAAATTAAACATCCCAACAGTCAAATGATACCTGCTACATCTTAGGCAACACACTTAGGTTATAAAAGTCACAGAAAAAAAGTCACAGACCATTTACTATCCCTGTTTTTGTACCACAGCCTGACCCTTAAACCTTTCATCACCCACAAATTAAAAAGTGCCAGAAGGCAGTATGATTTGACCATCATGTTACTTGAACTTTGGGCATTGAAATCCCTGTCCTGGTACGCAGCATGAGCCCCAAACCTGCATGACCCCCACATTTAAAAAGTGCCGCAAAAAGGAGTCTTTCAACCACCATTTTAGTTGAAATTGACATTGACTAACCTGTCCTGGGCCACAGCATGAGCCCCAAACCTGCATGACCCCCACAATTTAAAAAGTGCCGGAAAAAGGAGTCTTTCAACCAATTTTATTTCTCTGGACATTGACTATACCTGTCCTGGGCACAGCATGAGCCCCAAACCTGCATGACCCCCCCATTTAAAAAGTGCCGGAAAAAGGAGTCTTTCAACCACCATTTTAGTTGAACTGGACATTGACTATACCTGTCCTGGGCCACAGTGGGTGCGGGGAAAGCCCAGGCTGGCATCCGTCATCTATTAACACGCAGGTTAAAATGCCCTGATGACGCAGCAACGAAAACTGTCGTGCTGAAGCAGAGTGCGGAAGCGGAAGTGTGAGAACTCCAGCCTTCCTCTGTTTCACATCAATACCTGGGTAGCGCTTGCCCCTCCGTATGAGTGTGGACCAATTGAGCTTTTACTTGGAAATACTGGGGGTTAACGCTCCTGTTACACCCAGGGGCCCTTTATTTGGATTCTTTTTTCTTTTATCAACGTGTGGGGAAATGGTTCTGTCTTTGTTCTCTGTCCAGCTCCTACTCCATGCCCTCTGAAAAACCTTCATTGGTCAAGTTTTCCTGTACCCCCCTTGTAAAATTCAGGGGAAATTTTTTTTAAAGTATTTTTTTCTGCAAGTTTTTGTACTTTAATTCTAGAAAGCACATTTTTAAAATAGGATGGAATCCCCCATGTCTTTGTTTTCTTTTTTTCATTGTTTTAAATGGGTTGTCTCTACAGGGATTGATGCTTTTTAAAAGATTTGCAAAAAACAAGTCATTTTTAATATGTGTCCATTAACAGTGTCCTACCTATTCCTGTTTCTGCAGCACCCCTCACCCCTTGGGGCCACTTTGACATTGTGGGAAAAAAAAATGTTGTTAGAAACAACTTTTTTTGAATAAAGGGCCCGTATATTGCTGATGACACAGCAAAAAGCCCCAAAAAATTTAAACATGACCCCTTTACCCCTTTGGTCAATTGTTTTTTAAAACAATTTTTTTTTTAAAAGGACCCGTAGTATTTTGATTTTAAAAAGGGTGACCCAAAAAATTATAAAAAAGTTTCAGCCACTGTTAAAAATTGTGAGGGGAAAGCCACTTAGAAGCCAAATTTCTGTTACAAGGGCCCATGTTTATTGCTGTATCTCAGGGGCAACAGGGCCCCCCAAAAAATTTTTAAATATGCCCTTTCTCAGCCCTTTTTAAAAATTGTGGGGGAAAAATGCCCTTAGAAGTCACATTTCTGTTCCAAAGGACCATGATTATTGTTGTATCTCAAAGAACATAAACCTCAAAACCATTGAAAATTGCGAAAACTTCTAAAGGGAAAAAGTGGAAAATGGAATACGGTGTTGTCATAAAACCTTTGTGTTTTTTCAGTCTCCTAACAGAAAAACCCAGAAAAATTTAAATTTTGGGAAAAAAGGAGAAAAAAAAATTGCAGTAAGAAATGATTTTTTAAAAAAAAGTTTTAAAGGGGAAATTTTCTGTTTAAAAAAGGAATGTGAAGAAAGACTGGAAACTAATCGGTGACCTCGGCAATTGGGGCCAAAACATATCGAGACCCAAATGCCTGTTTTTTCCATCTTGATGAAAAGTAAAACGACCCAAACATTTTTCTGGGGAAAAGCCGGTTAAGTTTGTCTGAAATTGTTCCTCCAGCTGTGCTGAAGGTTTTCCATCAGATTTTGACGCTGGTGCTGGGCAGGACAACACCTCTATGGGTGACGAGCCAGCTCGGGCCATTCGCCCCATTTTGGATACCCAGAATTTCTTTTGGGGTTCCGGAACACATGCAAAAACATCGGTTTAAAGGACGCAGATGTCTTTGAACCATGATCTTAAGTTTTTTTCCTTGTGTGTTGGATGTGTGCCCGGGCTTTTGCATGGGGGTTGGTGGGGTTGGTAAACAAAGATTCCCAAGGTCACCCATTAGGCTTCTGCCCCCTTGCCGGCTCTGCCGCTACCCCTACTTCCAATTCATTCCTCTATTTTTACCTAAAAATTTTTAAACCTTCCCCCCAACCCCAAAAACCCTTTTTTTTGTTTCCCCCCCCGTTAAAAATAAACCCCCCCAACCCCTCCATTTTCCGGGGGCCTTTTAAAACTCCCCCTTATTTTAAAGGGTGGAAGAAAAGTTCGATTTTTTGTTTTTCCGGGGTTTCCCAAAAAAAAAAATTTCCACCCAGAAACCCTTTTTTTCCCCAATTTTTGTTCCCTTAATTTCCAGGACCCAATTTAAAATTTGGAAGCTTAAACACCTTCAAGGGAAATTTCCTTTTTTTCCCGCTCTGGGCAAGGGATTAAAAATGTCTTCCGCATATTTTCCCACCCCCCCCTTTCAAAATTCGCGCCCCAACTTTTTCCAACCGGGCCGTTTTTTACTTTTTTTTTTCGGTGTCAACAAACTCCTCCTCCCATCCTGCCTTCCGGCCCAAAGGGGAAAAGCTTAACCCCACCATGACCCTTGGGTTGGGGGGTTTTTGCCCCTAGACCCCCCCCGAAGCCCCCCCCCCTTGGGGGGACAAAAGGCTCTGGAAACCCAAAGAACCAGGGCCAAAGAAGACCCCGATGAAATTGGGGAATTTGGGAAATTTGGGTAGGGCCCCCCCCCCCTTGGGGATTTGGGGAGGGAAAGGAGAAGGAAATTTCAGTGGTCCCGGCCTTTTTTTTCCTGTGTCCTTTTCCTCCCCAAAAAGGTTCGCTGGCGGGACCGGGTTGGATTAAAAAAGTCCCCCCAACGATCGCCCCCCAAGGAATTTAAGACCCCCCACCCCCCCCAATGCCCCCTTTTTTGTTTTTTGGCCCCCAAGGGCTTTGTCCGCAGGAACCATTTTGGTGGTTTTCTTAAAACTGGAAAGGATGGGGGCAGAGCTCTTTCACCTGCCCCCATTTCTCGGTGGTTAAACACCCCGAGGTCCGTACCGCTGTTGTCAGGCCATGTGTCACTTCTTTACTGCGTAAATGGCTTTGCGCTGCTGCCCCCAATCGCGGGAAAGCTTTGTGGGGGGGGAAAATTCCAGCGTGGGGGTTCAGTCAACAATGAGACGGTTGACGGGGGAGGCCGAGCTGACGCTGCAACGCAGAAGGCAGGACAAAGCAGGGTGCGAACGGGGGGGAAATGCGAACTCGACCTCGAGCCTTCTTCAGCGGGGCATCCCCCCGGGTTTGCTCTTTAGAAATTTCTGGACGAAAGGTTCATGACTTGTGCCGGGAAAGGGGGAGGTGCTCCACCCCTCCGATTTTAAAGGGCGGCCGAGATTTCCCCCGTTATCCCCACCCCCCCTTGCCGGCCAAAGGTTTTTGGGTCCCCACCCCAGCGCTCGGTTGGGTTGTTTTGAGCCGTCCACAGCTCCTGCCCTTGGTGTGGAGGGTTTCTCCAAGGCAGATTAATTTAACACGGCCTGGTGTCTCGGGGCCCCACGTGATCCCAAACCAGAGGCCCTTGGGGGAAAGAGCCTGCACCCCCCTTGGGGTTTTTTGAAGAGTGTGCGCCGAGCCTGAGACCCAACCGTCCCCCCGGACATCCCCCAGCTCTTTCCCCGTGAGCTGTCCCCAGAGTATAGGGGGCCCTTGGCCGTGTTTTCTAGTCCATGTGTCGGGGGTTTTGAGATGGATTTTTTTCCGGGGCACAGATGCAGACAACGCGCTTGTTTTTTTTAGATGACCGGGGGTGGCCAGGGCCGGGAAGGCTTTTCTGGCAAAAAAATCCCTCCCTCGGCATCTGGTTTTGGGGGCAAGCGGGGCCTGACGTGGGGGAAAACCCATCTTGCCCACCAGAGGGAAAAAGGCAACATTTCCAAGGCCCCCCAAAACCCCTGGCAATGCCGACTTTTCAGGTTTTTTGGTTTGGGGGATGGGTTTGGGGTTTTTAAATTGTTTTTTTCTCCTCCCCCCCGGGGAAGACAGAAGGCTGGTTTGTTTGGACTGGCCGCTGTAGGGGCGTGCGGTCGTCAAACTGGCGGAAGGAAAAAGGGGGTTTAGGATGGGGTCTCGGGGTTGGTGCGGGTTTGGTTTACTCGGGGGGGCGGTGGAGGCTGAAAAGGAGGCGGACCCCTGATCATGACCCCTGAGGGGCGGGGGGCAGCTGGGGAAAAACGTTGGTGGTGGGGGAGGGGAGGGGGGCGGGGGAAGGGGGTTGTAAACAGTGGTTGGAGGCCCGGCGTGGGTTTCGGGCCCCTTTTTTGGCCAAGTGTTCCCTCCATTCAATTTCTGCTTTCGCTGCATTTTGCAGACATGTTTGGGGGTGGTTTAAACCCCTTTTTGGGGCTTGCCTCTATTATGGGGTTTTTGGAAAAAGGGGGCATATGAAATCGCTGGGTGAAACAGGGCTTGCCCCAAAAAAGGGGCCCCGGGCTTTAGGGTCCTGGACCCCTTTTTTTACGGCCCATAAAACGAAGGGGGCGGGGTTTGCGCTGGGCCCTGGGGCGGAAACATATCAGGGGACTTCGGGGACCGCCCTCTCCCTTTTTGTGGGGGGACCCGTATTGGGCACTACCCCTTTGTCCCCTTTCCCCCCGTTCCCCTGATGAAGCGTCGCAAGAAAATTCTGCGGAAAGACCAGGATGGATCCGCAATGTCCCTCTCATCCTAAAAACCCGGGTGACTTGGTTGTCTGAATTTCCCGCCTTTAAGGGAAACTGCGGGCTACAAGCTAAAGGGGCACTGCAAGGCGTTGCCGACCGCCGGGATTTTTCCCCATTTACCGGGTTTTCCCTTTACCCTCTTGATGGGTCAGTTAAAAAAGGGGGTCAGAGCAGAGAAAATATCCCCTTTTTTTGGGCCCCTTGATCTTTTTAAAATGTTTTTCTGACCCCAAAAGCATTTTTTCTTTAAAGAGGTCTTCAGACAATGGATTATCCAACCCCCGGGGGGGTTTCACGAGTGACATTTGGGTTGGGTTCATGTTGGGCGGATGGGTGATGATGCTGATGACGACATTTGTTGGCCGTGACTGCGGGGAGAGGAGGTTTAAAACTTTTTTCTAGTGCAGGTTGCATTAAAACCCCTGAAGGACGGGGGGGCGACGTGGGGCGGTCTTAGATTCACAGGGGGCCCTGTCCCCGCAGTCGGCCACTGGCCCCGGTAAAGCGTTTTTTTTTCCCCCTTCCCCCCTGGCATGGTGTTGTCGCCAGCACTGGAAGGGAAACCCTTCTTCGTACCCCTACCTCCTTTTGGGTACCCCCCTTTTGTCGCTTACCAAGCATTTGGGTTCCCTTTTTAAGGAAAAATAAAAATTTGAGAAGGTATGGAAAAAGTTTTTTGGAAAATCTTTATTAAAAGGCGGCAAATTTAAATTTTTTTCTCAAAACCCTCTAATCAAAAAAAAATTGCTGGATTCAAATTTAATCAAGGTGTTTATCAACAAATCTGGGGTTTGGGAAAGGTCCAAAAAAACTATTGTTATGTTTTGGTATAAAAAACGGGATTTTTTGCCCCCTTTCAATTCACCTTTGGGGGAATATAGAATTGTTTTTTTAAAAATTTAAGTAGAAAGCTGGTCAATGAAACAGGGGGGCTGGGTGCGCAAAAAGTCAAAAAACACGTAAAAAAGTTATTTTTTGATATAATAAAGGTATTTTTTTTCCCTTTCAAAATTTAAAAAGTGGGGAATTAGAATTGCTGGGTTTTTAAAATTTTCGTAGATGCTGGGGTCAATGAACAGTTTTGGGGGCGCAAAGTCAAAAAAAAACGTAAAATGTGATGTTTTCTACGATAACCCGTATTTTTGGAACAAACAACCCTTTCTGACTACAAGATTGCTGATTTGTAAAATTTTAAATGCAAGGTGGATATATCAACAGTCAAGGTGTAAAGGGTTAAAAAATTTAAAATGAACACCTATCTGAAATGTATTTCTGGGTAAAAAAAAGTGGGGGTTTTCAGCCTTTAAAAAAGAGACCTGCAGTTATAGAAATTATGTTTTTCCAATATAAGTTCAAAGGGTGCCCAATATCCAGGAAATATTTCAATAGCAAAAATTTTTAAAAAATAAAGATAAATTTCCCCTACAATGTCTACACTAAGTCTTGGTTTAACTTTATCCCCGTGTTCTTTATAGAAGAGCTTGTTTTGTGTTCGCCCCCGGGTCCCCCCCCCCCCTCCCCGCCCGGGAATTTTCAGCGGGAGATGCTTCTTTAAAAAAAATTTTTCTAAAAATACAAAAAAATTTCAAACCAAACAACCCTAAAAATTTTAAAACCCCATATTATAAAATTTTTTTAAAAATAGGGCTAAAATTTTTTCCCAGCCCTTTTTTCCCCCCAAAAAGCCGGCCCTTTTTCCAAAAAAGGACTCCCCCCCATAAACCCCAAAAAATTTTCCCCCCCATGTTAAAACCCCCCTGTTAAATTTTTTCCCCCGCCCCAAACACAAACCCAAACCCCCCCAGTCTTTTACGTCCACACACATCTCCAACCCCCGTCTATTCCCCGTAATTTTCCCCTTTTCTTTGGGCCCCCCAAAAAAAAAAGGAAACCCCGAAAAAAAGGGGCGATCTTAAAAAGATGATGCAAGAAAATTTTTAAACCCTTAATTTATCGGCTTTATCTGGAAAATTTCGATCACCATAAAAACCTTGCCCATTTCCCAAATTTGTGATAAAATCGCTAAACATACTTATGTTTTTATTGCAAAAAGTAACACAAACTTTCCCTTGTTTTGGAACAGCAAATTGCCTAAACTATGGCAAATGAAGTAGTGAAAACGGGGTTTTAAACTAGGTTCCCATGACTGTGTCTGGTGTAAATAAAGTGGTACCATTAAAAAATACAACTCATCCTTCAACAAAATAAGCCCTCATCCAGCTATATTGATGGACAAATAGAAAGGTTATGGCTAGAGATGGGCGAATTGATTCTAACGAAGTGGAATTCGTTTAGAATTTCAGGAAAACTTCGGTTCTGAACGAAGTAGAACTTTGGGGTACTTCGGGTGAACGAAGTGTGCTTTTCATTGATAAAATGGCTGCGAGCACATGGCGTTACATGGGGCAAAGAACTCTGGGAGGAAGAAGGGCATAGCCTGCATGACATGTGCAGAGATGAAGCCAATCAGAGACCGGCGGGATTCTGTGATGTCACCGCACTATATAAGTCCGGGCGCGATGCTGGGAGCTCATACCGCTCTCACTGTACTGATCATCGAAGGTGCTGCCGCGGTTGATTGTTACTGAAGAACTGATTTTTTGGGGTATTGGATCTGAAATCCAGTGTGCGTCCACTGCAGCTGCATATACATTCAATATCCAAGGGGGATCTAAGCCAGTTCCTGTTGTATTCATTTAAAGAAATAGCATTTTTACAATACAAATACCACTTCATTTTTGGCTGCTCAATTCTTTGGCGCTATTTACATCCAGGGGTTAATTAAACGTTGTTATTCAGCTGTAGTGACTCCAAGAAACCGTCATTTTCAACGTCAAAATATATAAATTTTTCCTGTAGCATAATTCACAAGCGAAGGTTAATTACAATTTTATCTCTTGTTGTGTGGCATAAAAAACACCGCATTGTAACACGCTACAAAGCTAGTAGTTTGTGGCTGCTCAATTCTTTTGCGCAATTTACATCCAGGGGTTAATTAAGCGTTGTTTTTCAGCTGTGGTGATCCCAAGAAACCGTCATTTTCAACGCCAAAATATATACATTTTTCCTGTAACATAATTCACAAGCGAAGGTTAATTACAATTTTATCTCTTGTTGTGTAGCGTAAAAAAACACGCCATTGTAACACGCTACAAAGCTACTAGTTTGTGGTGGCTCAATTCTTTGGCGCAATTTACATCCAGGGGTTAATTAAGCGTTGTTTTTCAGCTGTGGTGACTCCAAGAAACCGTCATTTTCACCGCCAAAATATATACATTTTTCCTGTAGCCTAATTCACAAGCAAAGGTTAATTATAGAGATGGGCGAATTGATTCTAACGAAGTGGAATTCGTTTAGAATTTCAGGAAAACTTCGGTTCGGAACGAAGTCGAACTTTGGGGTACTTCGGGTGAACGAAGTGTGCTTTTGATTGAAAAATGGCTGGAGCCATGGGCTAATGGGGCAATGCACTCTGGGAGGAAGGGGAAGGGAAAATGAT
>JAODAL010086550.1:0-10217 GCA_025379985.1 Phyllomedusa bahiana | reverse complement strand
TTCATCATCTTTTCAAGGGTGCCCTTGGTCGTCCTGACTTTCTGCATCCAGAAGCTGCGGGCTACAAGCAGGGAAACTGCAAGGCGTTCCCGACCGCCGGGATTTTTCCCGATTGCCCGGCTTCCTTTCACCTCCTCTCATGGCATCAGTAACTGGGCGTCAGAGCAGACTAAATATCCTCTTGATTTTTTTAACATCCCTTCTGACCCCAACCGCATTTTGTCAACAAGAGGTCTTCAGACAATGGATTTTCCACAGTGGTGGGTACGAGTTGACATTTGGGCTGCTTCATGTTGGACGGATGCTGATGATGCTGTTGACGACATTTGTGGCCTTTACTGAGAGGACGAGGAGGTAAGACTGCTAGATGCAGGTTGCATTAACCATTGAAGGACCGATTGGCAAAGATGTTCGTTACTTAGATTCACAGGGCCCTGACCCAACGATGACAGGCCTGACGGTCTGCAACTGACGATCGCTGGCATGGTGTTGTCGCCAGCACTGGAAGGAGCACTTCTCTCGTACCTCTACCCCATGGCTTACCCCCTCTTTGCTCGCTTACCCCCTGCTTTTTGCTCCATGTTCAGAAATATAAAAATTTAAGGAAGGTATGGAATAGTTTTGGAAAGTCTCTTATTAAAAGACGGCAAATCACAGCTATTCTCAAATCCCTCTAATCACAACAAAATTGCTGGATTAAATTTTTAAACTGCAAGGGGGTCTATCAACAAATCTGGACTGGCAAAAGTGGGCAAAAAACAAAGTATTGTTATGTTTTCGTAATAATACACGGTATTTTTTGCACCTTTCAATTCAACCTGTGGTGGGCTATAGAATTGCTGTTTTTAAGATTTACGTGGATGCTGCGTCAATGAACAAAGCTGGTGCGCAAAAGTCAAAAAAACACGTATCTGTTATGTTTTCGTACGATACACTTTTTTTTGGCAACAAAAACCTGTGCTGACTACAAGATTGCTGGGTTGTAATTTTAACTTTCAAGGTGGATTATCAACACAGGTGGAATGGGTAAATTGAAAATGAACACCTATCTGAAATGTATACTGATTAATAAAGCGGAGTTTTGCACCTAACAAAGAGACCCAGTTACTAGAAATGATGCGTATCCAATATAAGTTCAGGTTGCCCCAAAATCCCGGAAATATTTCAATAGCAAACTGTTAAAAAATAAAGATATTGCAGTGCATTGTCTACACTAAGTCTTGGTGAACTTTATCCAGTGTTCTTTATAGTAGAGCTTGTCTGTGTTCGCCCTGGGGCCCCCCCCCCCCTCCCCCCGTGACTTTACAGCGGTAGATGCTGCTTTAAAATTCTCTAGCTAACTACATAAAAATCTTCAAATCTCTAATCTAACTATAATTTGGAAGGATCCAGCTAATATTAGATGTTTCTCTGTGCAGAAATAGACTAATTTCGCTGTGCTTTTTGGCCAGAGGCAGAGCGCACGTCCTTTTCCCTATGAGACGCTGAGAGACACTAAGGCTGAACAGGAAGGGCGTTCTATGTTAAAACGAGGTCATGTGATTTTTCCAGCCAATCGCAACCATACACACCCCAGTCATGACATCGCACAAAACATCTCACCTGCTCTATTCTGAAATCTGTTTTTGATGGCCGCCAAAATGACAGGAAGCGCCGAAAATGGCGCGATCTTAATAGTTGATGCACAGATTTTAACCTTATTTATCGCATGATCTGAAAATTTCGATCACCAAAAAACCTTGCCGATTTCAACTTTGTCGATAAAAATCGCTCAACACTAGTAATTAACCTTCACTTGTGAATTAGGCTACAGGAAAATTGTATTTTTTGGCGGTGAAAAAGACGTTTTCTTGGAGTCACCAGAGCAGAAAAACAACGCTTAATTAACCCCTGGATGTAAATTGCGCCAAACAATTGAGCAACCATAAACTACGAGCTTTGTAGCGTGTTACAATGGTGTGTTTTCTACGCTACACAACAAGAGAAAAAATTGTAATTAACCTTCGCTTGTGAATTATGCTACAGGAAAATTGTAATTTTTGTCGGTTAAAAAGACGGTTTATTTTTGTCACCACAGCAGCAGAACAACGCTTAATTAATCCCTGGATGTAAATTGCGCCAAACAATTGAGCAACCACAAACTACGAGCTTTGTAGCGTGTTACAATGGCATGTTTTCTACGCTAACAAACAAGAGAAAAAAATGTAATTAACCTTCGCTTGTGACTTAGGCTACAGGAAATTTATTTTTTGGATGTGAAAAGACGGTTTCTTTGAGTCACCACAGCAGAAAAACAACGCTTAATTAACCCCTGGATGTAAATTGCGCAAAAGAATTGAGCAGCCAAAAATGAAGTGGTATTTGTATTGTAAAAACGCTGTTTTTTTAAATGAATACAACAGGAACTGGCTTAGATCCCCCCTTGGATATTCAATGTGCTGTGATCGATAGCATTAAAATGTATATGGCAGCTGCAGTGGGCACACTGGACTTCAGATCCAATACCCCCCAAAAACAGAAATAGAACATTAAGAGAAGCAGTTCTTGAGACAAGCTTTGGGCACCCCACAAAAAACGCTGTATAAAAATCAGTTCTTAAATAAGAGCTATCGCTATCACAATTTAGCCCCAGCAGCACCTTCCCTGATCAGTCAGTGAGAGGATTTTGAGCTCCAGCGTCGCGCCCGGACTTATATAGTGCGGTGACGTCACAGAATCCCGCCGGTCTCTGATTGGCTTCATCTCTGCACATGTCATGCCCTTCTTCCTCCCAGAGTGCTTTGCCCCATGTAACGCCATGTGCTAGCAGCCATTTTATCAATGAAAAGCACACTTCGTTCACCCGAAGTCCCCCAAACTTTGACTTCGTTCAGAACCGAAGTTTTCCTGAAATTCTAAACGAATTCCACTTCGTTAGAATCAATTCGCCCATCTCTATTTATTATACTTGCAATATTTTTGTAACCCAGTTAATATCTACAGTGTGTACTACTAAAAATCCATACATCGTTCACATAACGTATAGAAAATCCATATACATGACGTACCTAAAATAAACGATATACTGTATAAACTCAAACCAAAATAGATGTGTAAAATACACATTTATATTTGCAACCTTTAATAATTTCAAATTATTTTATAGTTGTACAGGTATACCACACATAGAAGTAAATATGTTTAGATGGAAATATTAGACTGACACATAAAATAAATATAAAAAATCCAATACGTAAAAGTGCTTGTGAATATAAAATGAGATGCTAAATGCACTGCATGTGAGGAGTCCATGTGTTCCAAAAAAGACAAAAATTGTCAGCACTTTTAAACAATATGAAATAAAATGTGCAGGTACTGCACATGCTGAAAAGCTACAAAGGCAATGCAAAATCACGAAAACACAGCAGCATACTGCAAACACCAAGATATAAACATCTTTCATATAAAGTCCCCTCAAAAGACAAGGGGACATTCCCTTCAGCTGAGAAAAAAGGATTCAATCTCCAGAAAAGAAAAGCCTTCTTCACTAAGCGAATTGTAAGGCTATGTTCACACGGCTGATTTTTGGGACGGATTCCAGTCCGTATTGTGCGCTGTACAGAACTAGAACACAGGAGAGTCATAGAAAACAACAGGGCAAACAGTTTATTTTGAACTGTGTTTGCTCTAGTTCCCATTCATACACACTTTATGTGCTAGATACAACAGCACATTTTCCCAATGGATAAGTGTGAACATAGTCTTAGCCTCATAATTCCATAAGTCTTGCCAAATGTTGAATTTTCAGTTTTTGTCTGGAACTGAACTTTAAACAGAATTCCTTGGAAATTCAAAATTACAGAGGAATATAAAAAAAAGAATTTTTGGTTTTTTTTTTTCTAATCTAGTGAAAAGACTCGGGGCGGTTTCCCCTAGTAGGTGGCCCCTATTCCCTTTACAACCTAAATTGGTTTTATTACTTTCTGGGCAGAGAAAAACCATTTTTTAAACCCAAAAATTTTTGACGAAAAACCTGTAAATATTCGGGTTGCAAAAAAATTTTAAAGAAACCAGGTCATTTATTTTGCCGAATTGTGCCTCAGTAGTGTGAGCGATTACGTTGGCCTTCGACATCGGTCATGGTCGATAGTGGGCCCATCTCGCAAGCTGTCATAGTAGTTATATCGTGACCTTAAAGTCTATGGGAGAGCACAACCCCCTTCATTTTTACCCCCAAAAACGGGGTGGAGACTGGATTAACACCCAAAACGTCAAAGGATGGTACACTTAGGAAAAATTTCGGTTTTAAAAGCCACGGAAAAAAAAATCCAGACCATTCCTTCCCGTCTTGCCCCACAGCATGGGCCTTAAACTGCATGACCACAAATTAAAAAGTGCCGAAGGCAGTAGGATTTGAACCATCTTTGTATTAACTGGACTTGTTTCCCGCCCGGGAACGCACTAGCCCCAAACCTGCATGCCCCCGTTTTAAAAAGGGGGAAAAAAAGGAGTTTTAACCCCCAATTTTTTAGTTAACTGGACATTACTATATCTGTCCTTCCACAGTTGACCATTAAACCTGTTGACCCACAGATTAAAAGTGCTGGGAAAAGGAGTTTTTCAAACCACCATTTTAGTTTGAACTGGACATTGCTATCCCTGCCCGGGTCACAGCATGACCCCCCAACCCTGCATGACCAGTTTAAAAAATGCCGGAAAAAGGAGTCTTTAAACCCATTTTTTGTTTATGGACATTGCTATACCTGCCCTGGGCACGCGGGCCCCCCAAACCTCATGCCCCCAGATTAAAAAATTAAAAAAAGGAGTTTTCAACCACCTTTTTGTTTCATAAAATTAACTGTCCTTGTCCTGGGTAGCGCTTGCCCCTCCGTATGAGTTGCGGACCCAATTTGGCTTCATTGGGGAAATCTGGGGGTTAACCACCCGGTGCCCTTTATTTTGGGGCATTTTTTTTCTCTTTTACTCAATTTGGGGGGAAAATTGCTCAGTATTTGTTCCTGTCTGTGTCCATACAAAGCCTTGAAAAAACCTAATCGGGTCAAGTTTTCTGTCCCTCCGGTACAATTCAGAGAATTTTTTTACGCTATTTTGTACATGCAAAATTTTTTAGTATTTTAAATTTTAGAAAAACATTTTTAAAAATGGAGGGAAATCCCCATGTCTTTGTTTCTCTTTTTTTTAAATTTTGTATTAAATGGGTTTTAAATACAGGGATTGATGCTTGTAAAGATCTTGCAAAAACAATTTTTTGAAATTTTGGCATAAACAGTGTCCAAACCTTTCCTGTTTCTGACGCACCATCCCCTTGACCACTTTTGACAATTGTGAAGAAAAAATGCTTTTTGAAACAACATTTTTTTATATGGGACCTAAAGTATGCTGCATGTCCAGAAAAAATGCACCCAAAACATTAAAAACAGACCCGGGGACCCACTTTTGACAATGTGAAGAACAAATGTTTTAGAAAAAAACTTTTTTTTTAAAATGGGCCCTGTGTATAGCTGCTTTCAAAGCAAAATGCCCCAAAAATTAAAAGGGATGCCCCCTTGACCCACTTTGGCAATTTAAAGAACAAATGTTGTTAAAAAACATTTTTTTTAATAGGACTTGTGTTAGCGCTTTCAAAGCATAATCCCCCCAAAAATTCAAGCATGACCTTGAGCCATTTTGGGAAAATTGTAAAAGAACAAATGTCTGTTAGAAACAAAATTTTTTTTTAATGGACCTGTAGTATGCTATTTAAAAGGCTGACCCAAAAAATTCTAAAAATGATTTTCCTCAGCCAGAAAAAAAATTGTGAGGGAAATGCCATTAAAACCACTTTTCTTTCCCAAAAGGACCATAAATTTTGCTGTATCTCACAGAACATGACTCCAAAAAATTTAAATAGACTTCTCAGCCACTATTAAAATTTGGAGGGAGGAAATCCCACTTAAAACCCACATTTCTGTTTAAAAGGACCAGATTATTGTGACCCTCAAGAAACATGACCTAAAAAATTATTTTTGCTTCTCCCCCACTATTAAAATTGTGAGTGAGAAATGCCACTTAAAAGCCACATTTCTTTTCCCAAAGGACAATATTTTGCGTATCTCACAGTAATCCCCCCAAAAAAAATTATAAATTTGATTCTCAGCCAATTAAAATTGTGAGGGAGAATCCCACTTAAAACCCATTTTGTTCCAAAGGACCATAATTTAGCGTTTCTAAACCCAAAACATGACTCAAAAATTTTAAAATGAAAAAACTTCTAAAATAAAAGTGAGAAAAGGGTTTACTTGTTGTCGAAACCTTTGGTGTTTTTACATTTTCCCCACAGAAAAACCCCGCAAAATGAACTGTGGGGAAAAAGAGAAAAAAAATTGCGTAAGAAATGATCTTTTTTAAAAAACTTTTTTCAAGAGGACCATTTTTTTTTTGAAGAGGAATGTGAAGAGCCCAGTAACAAATCGGTGCCCCTCGAAAATTGGGGCCACAACATCATCAGAATCCATGCCTGATTTCTTGATGAAAGTCAAACGACCCAAATTTTCTGTGGAAGGGGGGTGCTTTGTCTGTAATGACTCCTAGCTGTGCTGAAGTCCGCTCAATATGAGCGGGCTTTTGGGAGGACAACCCCTCTATGGCGTGGCGAGCGAGCTGGGGGCCTTTTCCCATTTTGGATCCCCAGAAGTCTTTTGGGCCCGGAACACATAAAAAAAAATCGGTGTTGAGATGCAGATAGTCGTGCCATGTTTTAACTGGTTTGTGTGTTAGATGTTTTCCCTGCATTGCATGCGTTGGTGGGTGGTAATAAAATTGCCAGAGGTCACCCATTAGGTTCTGTACCTTCCCTGCTGCTGTGCTGCCGCACGGTACTTGGCACCTATGAGTCACGTCGCTGATGGTTCCCTGTGACATTTGGGGAACGTAAAGCAGACGCAACAATGCTCAGTTGATCAATCGCAAGGGTCTCCATTTCCTGCATTTTATCTTTTTGGGGTGGGGGGAAAGGGAAAGTGCTGATTTTTGTTTTGTCCCCGGGGACCCAGGGGGGTGGCCACCAGTAAAAGTTTTTCTTTTTATTAGTTAATGCGAGGGTCATGTTGGGGGGAATGGAGCACCAAACACTCTGTGAGAGTGGGCCTTGATTTCCAAACCCCTGGGTCAGGGGCACTAGCAAATATCTTCCCCCATCTTCCTCCTCCGCCTCAAATTTGCGCCCAAACCCCTTTCCAAGGCAGGGACGTCGGGAAAAAGTCGGTGTCTAGGAATACTCCCCCCTCCTCCTCCTCCTCTGCGCCCCCCCGGCACGCTTCAACCAAACCCTGACTTCCGAGATATCACCCCCGAGAGCTGATTTCGCCACCTTGCAAACCTCTGCACCCCCAACCCTGCCTAAAGAAGACCGTAAATGGAAACTGTGGGCCTTGTGGGTTTGACGGGGAGAAAAGGGTCCGTGTCCCATCTGTGTCCTCTCCCCCCTCCTGCGGGGACCTTTGTTTTAGGTGTCCCAACGTCGTTCAGAAAAATAAAATCACCACAAACTCTCTGACAAAGGGCATTTCCGCACTGACCATTTTTGGGGGCTTCTTCAAAAAGGGGAAGGATGGTCAGAGTCTTTCACCTGCCTCCCTTCGGGGGTAAAACCCGAGGGCCGACCCCTGCTTGTCAGGAGGTCACTTCGAATCGTAATGGCATTGCGCTGCTGCCACAATCGCTGGGGCATGTGGGGGTGGAATTCCGATGTTCCGTCAACAAAGAGACGGTTTACGGGGAGGCCGAGCTGCGCTGCAACGCAGCCCCGGCGGGCAAGCAAAGGGGCGAACGGGGGAAGGGAACTCAATTCGAGCCTTCTTCAGCGGGGAGTCCGACCGGTAGCTCTTTAAAATTTCTGGACGACAAGGGTTTTGACATTTCCAACAAGGATGTGTCCCCGCCTACCGATCTTAAGGGCGGCCCGCAGTTTCGCCCTTTCGCAACCACCTTGCTGGCCAAGGTTCTTTTCACCCACCAGCCTCGGGCTCGTTGGGAGGCCCTCCACGCTCCGACCCTTTTGTGGACGGTCTCCAAGACAGATTAAAAATTTAACCGGCCTGGTTTCTCTGGGCACGTGATGCCACCCAAGGGCCTTGGGGGAAAAAACCCTGCACCTCCCTGCGGTTTTTTTAAGGCGGGGGCGCCCGGCCTGAGAGCCACCTTTACCCCCAGAGACATCCCCCCGCTCACCCAGTGAGCTTCACAGGATTGCAGCCTTGGGTGCTTTTAGTCCATGTGTCGGTGGTCAATGGGTTTTCGGCCACAGAAAAGCGACAAAAAGCTTGAAAATTTTAGGACAGTGGGTGGCCGGGCAGGGGGGCTTTCTGGCAAAGAAATGCCTGCTCGGCATTGGTTTGGGGGGAGGCGAGGCCATGACTGGCGGAACCCATCTTTCCCACCCCGGGGAAAAGGCAAAATTTCCCAAAGGGAAAAGCCGGGGAAAGCCGACATTCAGGCTTTTGGGTTGGGATGGTTTTGGGTTTAAAATGTTTCTTCTGTCCCAAATCTGGAAAAAAGAAGGCTGGCTGGACTGGGCCCCTTACGGGTGCAGGTCATCAAAATGGCGGAAGGGAGAAGGGGGAGTATGGGTCTTGTGGTGCTGGTGGTACCGGGGGACGGGGAGGCTGAAGCGGGGGCTGTCCCTGTCTGACTCTGAGAGCATGGGCAGTAGGAAAAGCTTGGTGGTGGCGGGGGAGGAGGGGCGGGACAGAGGGGGTGACAGTGGGTTTTGGAGGCCCCCCGTCGGTCTGGCCTTTTATGGCCATCTGTTGCCTCCAGTTCAACTAGCATTTGCTGCATGTGATAGACTTTGGTGGTGGTTAACCACCTAAGGTTCTTGCCTTACTTTGCGTTTACGGCAAAGGGGGATATGACATCGCTGGGGGAACAGAGGCTTGCTCAAAGAAGGCCCCGCTTGAAGGTCCTGGGGCCCTTTTTGACGGCGAAAAGGAGGAGCGGGATTTGCGCTGGACGGGATGGCGGAATCTTTTCAGCGGTTTTTGCGACCGCCCTCTCCCTTTTTGAGGCGGAACCTGTACTCACTACCCCCTGTTTCCTCCTCGTCCATGATGAAGCGTCGCAAGCAAATTTTGGAAAAACCACTTGGGTCCGCATTGTGTCATCATCATCATCAACCAAAGGGGACTTCGCGTCCGCATTCTGCTCCGGGGCTGCGGGCTAAAAACAAAAGGGACTGAAGGGTTGCCGACCGCCCGGGATTTTTTCCGTTTACCCGGTTCCCTTTTCCCCCTTGATGGGGTCAGTAAACTGGGGTCGAGCAGAGAAAATCAAACCCCCTTTTGGGCCCTTACTTTTTTTATGCCTTCTGACCCCCAAACCCCATTTTTTCACAAAGAGGGTTTAGAAAAGGATTTCCACAGTGGTGGGTCACGAGTTGACTTTTTTGGGGTGCCCTTTGTTCATGTTGGCGGATGTGGGTGCTGATGACACTTTTTGGGGTGATAGGGGAGGGAGGTAAGACTGCTGGATGAGGGTTGCATTAACACTGAAGGCTTTTGGGGATGTTCGTTACTGAGTTCCAGGGCCCCGACCCCGCGATGACAGGGTGCGGTCCTGAAAAATGACGATCCGTGGCATGAGTGTTGTCCCCACACTGGAAGGGCACCTTTTTCTCGTACCCCTACCTTCATGTCCTTCCCCTTTTTGCTCGTTCCCCCTGAATTTCGTCCAGTTCAGAAATATAAATATTTTGGGAAGTATGGGGAGTTTTGGAAAGTCTCTTATTAAAAAAGGAAATCACAGCTATTTCAAATCCCCCCAAATCAAAAAAATTGCTGGTTCAAATAAATGCAAAGTAGATTACAACAAAGCGGCCTGCGCCAAAGTGAAAAAAAAAACCCTTCTGAAATGATTCGGTTAATAAAAGGTTTTTTTGGCACCCATCAATTCACCTTGGTGACTATAAAAATTTTGTATTTAAATTTAACTGCAGGTGGGTCTATCAAAATTGGACTGGACGAAAGTGCAAAAAAAAACCCTATCTGTATTTTTATTCGGTAATAAAAGGTATTTTTTGGCCCTTTAAAAATTTACCTTGGTGATACAAAATTGCGTATTCAAATTTAACTGCAAATGGCTTATCAACAAATCTGGACTGGACAAAGTGCAAAAAACACGTATCTTAATGTATTGGATAATAAAAAAGTATTTTTGGCACCTTTCAATTCACCGTGGTGGCT
>JAODAL010086549.1:0-10217 GCA_025379985.1 Phyllomedusa bahiana | reverse complement strand
AGTGCGAGCTACTTCTCCCTTTATAGCTTGGAGAGGGGGGGGCGCACTGAAACCCTCCTCGCGCCGGGCGGCATAAAGTATTAATCAAAAAATATTTTTAATAAAGAAAAAACATTACAGGTAAAGAGCGCCCCTTCTTTACAAAAAAAGCATTTTAAAAACCCCGAACAACGCGTTTATCCCAAGCCCGGGGGCGCACATAGGAATTGCAATAGAGAGAATTCCCGGGAAATACAGTAATTTAAAATTTTTTAAGCTATTCTATGGTGGAAAAACCACCAAATCAGAATAGGAGCACAATGCCCCCATTCAACCTATGGAGGAGAATTGCCCAAATCAGAATAGGGCGACAATGCCCCATTAAAACCCTATGAGAAGAATTGCCCAATCAAATGGGGACAATGTCCCATTAAAACCTAAAAAAATTGCCCAAATCATATTAAAGGCGGGACTTTCCCAAAAAAGAAAAAAAGCAGAAACTAGCTGGGGTTGAACCGGGCGGGGGCTCGCCCGCTTAGCTAATCAGAGGCGAGCTATTTCCATAGAGTTCTAGGGGGAAAAAGGGAAATTTCGAGCGCGTCTGTTTGGGTAATTTAAAAGGGGCCGTTATTTGGACCCAAAGGCGAGCGCGCTCCTATGTTTTCTAATGCAAAAGAAATAAAACTGTACATGGCCGAAATAAATTATAACACTACAAATGCCCCCTTGCTATAAAACAAAGATAAAATGGGGGTAACGAAAAAAAATATTAAAAACAAAAAAATCAGTTTATTTCTTTATTTTGTTCACCCAACTATTACCTTGGCTAAGAAAAAAAAAGAAATAAACATGATTTTATTTATTTAATTATTTTTTTCGTCCTGGTACAACTTTTTGTAGTATCTCTGGAAAAGTGTATTAACTTCCCTCGGATTAGTGGTGACTTTACCCTCACTGTTCCCTAGGGACGTGACCCCCCCCTTCCCCCCCAATTACCATTTTGCGCTTTTGCCAGCCGAGCCATTAGCCTACTTGATTTGCTACCAAAACGGAATAGTACTGCTTAAAAATTTGTTCTGTAGAGCCTGTCTCTTCGCTCTAACCAAACCTCAAAAAGCTGTCTTGCTTCTTGACAGCGTAGTTTTTTGTGTGAGGCATCGTAACAAAGGGTTTTTAAAAACCTCGGGGGGCTGCACTAAAATTACATATTTCTTTGCGTGACCTTTTTTTAAAAGAGAAACCTACTCCTCGTTTTTATTCTTTTTCCGTGGGGTTTGAGGTAGTCTTTGCTCCTTGGGTTTAGCATTCTGTGAGACACCCTTATCGGTTTCACAGTTTGAAGAGCGATAATATTAGGAACGATAAGAAGAAGACCCATTTTCCTCTGGAGGTGTTTCGTTCAGAAGGTGGTGCAAACTTTTCTCCGCCTGATGAACTGTGTTAAAGGATTCAATGGAGCCTTCAGGAAGTACCACCCTTAATATGGAAGGATATTGTAGCTGGAGTTTTATTTTTTTTAGAGTATAAAGTAGAGCACAAATTGCTGAAAGCATTTCTTTTGCATGAAACCTCGACCGAGTAATCATTGAAGATTAACATGTTCGAACCTTTATACTTTAGAGGTTTCTGGTGACTTTTGAAGCTGCGAAGAATACTTTCTTTGTCGTTGTAGTCAAGAAATTTGGAAATGACTTGTCTCGGGAATTGGGATCGCCTATCTGCACTATTCGATTTGGTTGCTCTATCAGGACTGACTCTATTGGCTCTTTCAACCTTGCAAGTCATAACTAAATTTAATGCAACAGGTAGATCCATTTCACATATTTTCCGTAATTGACTTGCAGGTTTTTTTTTCTGGCAGACCTATAATCCTTAGATTATTTCTGCGCGAGTGGTTCTCTAAGTCTTCCCGTTTGTTAGAAATTTGCTTATTTTTTCCATGAGATCATTAATGCATGTGTATAAATAAAAAATTTCATCTTCTGTTTGTAACGGGTGTCCCCATGACCCCTGTGTCAGGTCACGGGCAAACCCGCACCTCTGCAGCGTCTTCCAGTCCTCGGGCTGCAGGTGCGCTCACAGCTCTGCCCCCCTACTCACCTCACCGCGCTCCTGTTGCTGGCCAGGTGCGCGCTCTCCCCCTAGAGCGCACACGCGGTACTGCACCTAAATTTAAAAAGACAGCACGCCGGTGATTGGCTTTCACCGGGCACTGATTCTATTTAATTCCTGCCCTCTCCTATGGTCCCCGCCGAATCGATAGTGCCCTGTGCCTTGAAAGGAAACGTTCTTGTTGTTGTCATTAGTGAATCCTGTGTACCGTACCTTCTGCCTCCGTCCCTCGACCACGAACCTTTGCCACCTGTCCTGATCTTCCTGCTTGTCCCCGAATGCAAGCTTGCATCATGATTTTGTACCACACCACACCTTGGCTGCCACCGCAAGCAAGTCACGTCAGGGGTAGCGACCTGGTAGTGCTCCGCCGTAGCAAGTCAATCCCGCTTTGCGGAGGGCTCTGGTGAAAACCAGACCTACTTAGATTCCGCTTCCTGGCGTGGCTTATACCACTGCGTGCGGTGGTCCAGAAGATCCACATCTCCGGTGTGCCTTTTGGTAGGCCCACACTGACACTATGGATAGTCTCTGTTCCATTTCTTCTTGTCGCTCTCCTTGTTTATTGACTTCTGTCTGCAGGTTTTGCATTGTGGCTAGCACTTCATTTGAGAGGGTGTCCAGTAGAACAGGCAATATTTTCCTGGCTACTGCCATGGCAAGTTTTTTGGAGCTAATTTTGATTTTCTTCCTGCTCTAACTCCGGCTTGTTGATGGCTCCTTTGTCTTCTCTAGTGATAGGTGCCATTTTATATCACTTATAGTCTAAGGGTCTAAGCATAACTTTTTGGTAGGCTGTGGCTGTGGTAGCCCAGATAAGGGTGAAGAACAAAACCAGAAGATACCGAGGAGGTATCGTTTGCTGTATTTTATTTATTTAGGAGAGCTGGTAATGATCACAGGGTATCTAAGCACCTCATAAAAAACACAAATTTTATAGAGACCGCAGTGCAAAAAACTAGCAGTTCAGCCCTTGTATTTTAAGCTGGGTGGCTGTGTATATGACTGTGTGTATATGACTTACTGTGGTCCTGGTTGTCAGCTCCCTTTAATGGATGGTACAGTAATAAGATAGATGGATGCCGGCAGCTCACTGACACTTTCTTGCTGTCATATACTGGTGAGAAGTAAGAGCCTCTTCCCCTTGCCGCTTGTATATTAGCTGCCTGTCAGTGTCTTTGTGATATATCTGGCCTCTTTCAGAGCTCCTCGCACAACTTTATAATAAAAGCTGTTAACTTTCAGTAAGTGAGAGAGTGGCCAGTTAAAATGGCCACAAACTGCGTGTTCTCTTAAGTCCTCTTCCCCTCCTCCTGCTTCTCTCCCCCTTTCTCCTTATCGATGTTGCCTGCGCCCACCAATTGCCTTCCCCGGCCAAGATGATACCTTGAGGGTCGCTTAGGGTGACCACCAGGAGCCTCTCCTCCACACTACTGTGCTCCGCTGCTTGCCCGCTCTTATGCAGCGGGGAAGATGGTGCGCTGATACTGGCCTCTGTGTCGGGTCGGCTCTGGCTCCCTGCTGTATCTGAGGCTCTCAGATGCCTCCGGGTCACCGCTGCCGCGTTCTCGGCTCTAAAATTCTGCTCCCTGGTGATGCTGGTGCTGTTTGAAGTGCGGGGTGGATGGCTGGAGAGTGCATGGCCTGGGCTCCTCGGTCGGCAGCGCCGGAACCGGAAGTGGGAGTTGCTCCCTGTCTCTTATGGTATGTATCTGGCAGTCACCGGAGACAGGGGACATGGTGCAGGAGTTTCCCCCCTTGCTCCCTGTCTCCTGTTCCCTGTGGTCTTTCTCTGGCAGTCACAGGGGACTGAAGACAGGGGGAAGGAGTTGCCCCTTTGCTCCCTGTCTCCTGCACTCTCCAGCATGTCTCTGGTAGTCACAAGGGACTGGAGACAGGCCGCAGGGAGCAGAGGTTTGGGGCAGAAGCAGGTTAGCCTATCCAGCATTCAGGAAAGATGGGTAACATTCTATTCCCAGTTTTCCTACCATGGAAAGCTTGGTTTTAACTGTGGGTGATGGGTGTCACATAACTTTCCTGCATGCTAAATAGGCTCCCCAGCCTATCTTTTTGTATATGTGGAATGTTTCTGTTTATTTATAGGTTTCCTTTTTGGACTGCTACAGATTTGGGGGACTATGTCATATCAACCTTGGATCTATTTTTTTTTTAAATAAAATAGTAAAATAGGGCAGTTGTTGGAACGTGTTTATTTAAGTAAAAGTTTTTTTTGTGCAATTTTTGTCTGTTTTTTTTCTCCATTTAATTCCAGTGTTAGTAATGGAGGTGGCTGACAGACAACTCTCCATTACTATCGCTCAGGCTAGCTGTCACCCAATGGGGGGTTTTGCCACCCCATGGCTGACACTAACCTCCGTGTCACTACTACCCCAATACCCCATGCACCAGGGGTGCTGGGAAGAGCCAGGTTACCTTTAGAAGCAGACACTCTAATGTGATGGTCTGTTTCTGAGGCGGTGGTATTTTTAGAATGGGAGGGGTACGATATCGATGGACCTTACTGTTCTGATAGTATCAGAATGCAGCTGCCGGTTTTACCTTGGTTGGTTATGTAAAATGGGTGGACCCCAGATAATTTTTTTCCCAAAAATTATTTACTAATGAGAATCTAAACATGGGTATCCACTGTAATGATTACATTTTTGGACTCTCAATAAATAATTTTGTAAAAAAATAAGAGATGTGGGATCCCACCATTTTTCATAATCAGCAAATGTAAAACCTGCAGTTACAGACTGAAACTATCAGATGCCCCCATTACTATGCTTGGAATTAAATGGGTGGAAAAAATAGACACAAAACGCACAAAAAAAAACTATTACTAAAATAAACACTCCTCAATCAGATTCCTTTTTCACCATTTTATTAAATAAATCAATCCAACATAGTCCATGAGGTCAACATTGTCCAAAGTGGAAACCTGTATAAAAATAAAAACATTGCATAACACATGACAATACTAAACATCCCCTGCACCCTCTGAAGACCATGCCTGTGGTTGATGTCCTGGGGTTGCAGTGTACAGAGTTTAAACCCCCACTGTCACCCCAAAAACCCACCTCTACCCCCACCTATCACCTCCAAACCTCTCCACCTATTATCCAATAACCTTCCCACTTGCACCTATCACCCTATAACCTCTCTACCTACTACCCCATAACCTTCCCACCTCTAAACTATCACCTACCCACCACCTCCATCTATCACCCCATGTGGAGTTTGTACAGAGGGGGAGCACAGGTGGGGAGGTGCTGGAAAAATTTTAATTCTCAGATGTTTGTGTGGTAAATTTTGTAGGAGCGCGTCGTGGCCGGTAGAAGTCGTCATTTTGGGCTAGACAGTATGGAGAAAAAAAGGGAAATAGAACAACTCCAATAATAGAATACATCTCCTGTTAGTCTCTGGATGTAACTGCACTGTAATCAATTAAATGCCTGCAGAGTCTGCTGAGCATCTGTATACACTGGTATCTACTTCTGTATGGTCACTGTATGGGGATAATATACAGTCTGCAGGGCAATTGTGTTCACTGGTACCTTATTCTATATGGTCACTGTATAGTGAAAATATTGGCAGTAGTGTAGAGGTTTAGATCTAGACAGAGTTTGGCAGCATCTCCCAGCTCTCTTGAATGCTGAATATGCTATCCAACGTCCAGTAAAGCTGGGTGATGGCAAACCCTTCAATTAGCTTTTTTCCGGAGCCGTTATACAGTTGGGTATAATGGGCGTCACCTTTTGTGAAAGAGTATGGCTTGATATAAAAAGGACAGGGTCTATGCAAATCTTCAGTCTCAAAATTGAAAAGTATGATCTAATAGTATACAAGTAATCATGCCCCCTGGTTGTCAAGTAACCTGGGGAGACTAAATGTAAAAAAAACCACCCAAAACACCCACATTTTTTCATTTTATAAACAATAAAAAATTAAAAAGTTACATATAATTGATAGCGTTGCATCCATAAATGTCTTATCAATTAAAGTAGAGCATCAATTATCCAATATGGTAAACACCATGCAAGAAAAAAAATTGCCAACACAAAAAGTATTTAAAAAGGGATCAAAAAGTCAACATGTATCCCAAAATGGTATCAATACAAAATCACCCTCACTCAGGTCCATAGGAAGAAAATCAAAAAAGTTATTGGTTGCAGAATATGGTGCTGCAGTGCAAATTTAAAAAATAAAAAATGTTTTTATTTTTTTAAAAGTACTAAATCATGATAGAAACTCTACATGTACCGATCTGCAGAGTACAGATTACACATTGTTTGTACTGACGAGTTAACTTCATAAAAAATTAAACCCCTGCAAAAACGGTGCAATTAAGTTCTTTTCCACATTCCACCCCACTCTGAATTTTTGTTGGGGTTTTCCGGTACATTACATTGAATGAACAATAGAACCATTACAAAATACATTTTTCCCTCAAAAAACATGTCCTCATATTTCTATATAGATGGAAGATGGTCCAAAATGGGTTAATAAAACCTCTGGGCTTCTTGATCCATAGGCTCAGGAAACTTATCAGACCTCTGATCAGCTCTGCAGTCAGTACTAGGAGCTATATTTCCCCTGAAACTGGGCCTAATGTATCAACACCAGTTATAGGGTGAATCAACAAGTTATTTAAAAATGACCTCAGAGGTCTTTTCTGACCTTATGAGGGGTACAGTATATACACAGTATGTGAAATAAGTACTGAACATGTCACACATTTTCTAAGTAAATATGTTTCTCAAGGCGCTATTGACATGAAATTCACAACAGATATCGGTAAAAATTCATCCAATCCACACAGTTATGTGTAAGAATGAGAAATGGCACAGAGAGAAAGTATTGAACACTATTACTGAAATGTATTTAAAGGAGTTCACTGGGATTTGTTATAAAGCTCACAACTTAATTATATTGAATTAAGTAATTGATATTCATTAAAAATTATTTGCCTGTTCTGCTTTGCAGCCTTTTCTCCTCTCCTGTCTACTTCATGCAAACCATGTGACGTCCATTGATCACATGGCCTGAATAGACATTTTGTCATCACTCAGTGGGTGTGCTTTGAAGCCAGGCTCAGCTCAGAAACACTCCCCTGTAGTAGGCATGACCTGAGCAGAGAAAGTCCTGGCTGCTTCTAGTGACTCATCAGTCACTATGTAAACAGAAGTACTGTCAGGAATGTAATCATTCAAATACAGAGCCGGTATATTAACCTGCCGTGTGGACGCAGTCTTATTGTTTCTTTACTAAAATATCCAGTGGTACACTGCTCCCTTAGAAGTAAAAACCAGCGCTAATGAGGTACTATATAATAAAATATTGAACGCTGGGATATGATCCACTATTTGTGTCAGTTTTTATTATTAGAACTTAATGAAAATACTAATATTATTATACTTATTAAGTTCTTATAATACTTATAGTATTTTTAAGTTCTAATAATAAAAACTGAAATAAAGAGTGGATCATATCCCAGTGTTCATTATTTTATTACAGTATTTAGTACCCCTTTAGCGCTGTTTTTTTACCTCTAAGGGAGCAATGTACTACTGCATAATTTAGTATTGGAGTCCTCTGCATGTGGAAGCCTCCCCATGTATATTGAAGTAACCAGCTGCCTTTTGACATTGGATTTGATAATTATACATTTGTGGGATAGTGGAACAGCCCACTGTGTATAACCAGTAAAATCATCCGTGTAATTTATGATTGTAACTAGTGATGAGCGATTACATTGACTATCGTCATCGGGTCGATAGTCGATATCAGTAATTATCAAGACGATATCCAGTAGTCGATAATAGATTATCGCCGATGACCATTAAAGTCTATGGGAGAGGAACAACACCTTCATTATTACACCCAAACAGGGCTGGAGAAGCTGGAATTAACATCCACAACAGTCAAATGGATACGTGCTACATCTTAGGCAACACACTTAGGTTATAAAAGCCACAGAAAAAAGTCACACACCATTCACTATCCTTGTCTTGCACCACAGCCTGACCCTTAAACCTGCATGATCCACAAATTAAAAAGTGCCAGAAGGCAGTATGATTTGAACCATCATTTTACTTAAACTGGACATTGACTATCCCTGTCCTGGAACGCAGCATGACCCTTTAACCTATATGACCCCGAGATTAAAAAGTGCCTAAAAAAAGAAGTCTTTGAACCACCATTTTGTTGAACTGGAATTGATATCCCCTGCCTGGACCGCACATGACCATTAAACCTGCGACCCACAGTTAAAAAAGTTTGGGAAAAAGGGTCTTTAAACCCCCATTTTTAGTTGAATGGAATTGACTAAAACCTGTTTGTACCACGATGACCATTAAACCTGTTGCCCCAAAAGTTTAAAAAAGTGGGGGAAAAAGGGAGTTTTTGAACCCCCCATTTTATTTAACTGGACTTGACTATATCTGTCCTGTACCGCGAATACCATTAAACCTTCGACCCAAGTTTAAAAAGTCCCGGAAATGGGCATCTTTGAAAACCATTTTAATTGAATGGCTTTGATAATTGCCTGTACAGCAGAATGACCTTTAAAAACTGTCGCCCCAAACAGTTTAAAAAGCCCGGAAAAAGGAGTCTTTCAACCCCATTTAGTTGAACTGGACATTGATATACCTGTTCTGTACACGTATACCTTTTAAACCTGTCTGACCCAAGTTTAAAAAAGAGGGGGAAAAAGGGAATTTTGAACCCTTTTTTGTTGAACTGGAAAAGCTATCCTGTCCTGGGCCACGCTGACCCCCAAAACCTGATGACCCAGTTTAAAAAGTCCCGGAAAAAGGATCTTTTCAACCATATTTTAGTTTCACTGAATTCACTAACCTGCCCTGGGCACAGCATGACCCCAAAACCCTGTCTGACCCACAGATTAAAAAGTACCGGGAAATAGGAGTCTTTTAAACCCACCATTTATTGAATAAATTTTGACTATACCTTTTCTGTACCACTATGACTTTAAACCCCTGTCTGCCCCCAAAGTTAAAAAAGTGCGGGAAAAGGGTCTTTGAACCACCTTTTTATTGAATGGACATTGACTTCCTGTCCTGTGCCACAGCATGACCCAAAACCCCTGTTTGCCCCACAGATCAAAAAAGTGGCACTTTGCTTTTTTGTACAGGCGTTTTTATATATTTTTTGGGAAAAACTGCATTTGTTTACGAATTTATTTGGGGAAGTTTTATTTATATTTTTAAATTATTATCTTTTTGATTTTTTTTCATGTGATAACATACAACATAACCCTCCCCGCAGTTTTTAAAGGTATTTTTAAACGTGTGATGTGTTAATTCATTTCGCCAAACCCCCTAAGTAAAAAAAAGTCCCAATCATCCCCAAAACAATTCTTTGTTTAGAAGACATTTGCCCTCCCGGCTTCTGGAGTGATTTAGCCAATCAATTCAATATTTCATTTTTCCCCCCAAAAACCCTTTTTCATGTTTTGGGACAGAAACCCCCGGAGACAAAGAACACCCCATAGTGACTCAGCCCCAGAAAAAATTTAAACCTCAAATTTTGCAATTTGTGTCCCGCCCTTTTTGACACTACTTAACCCCACAGAAATCCCTTTTTATAAACTGAATTTTTTTTAAAAAATTTGAAGCTCTCCTTTTGCCCCTAACGGGGAGGCCAGTGCTGCCTCAGCCATCTGTTAACACGGGGGGTCCCTGCCAGGGCCAACTACAGTGGGTGTGCGGTGAGAGCCCAGGTACGTCTGTCATCTATTAACACGGAGTCCCTGCCGGGCCCGACTTACATGGGTGGTGAGAGCCCCGGCTGGGTCCGTATTATTTCACGGGGAAAAATGCCTGTACGTACCCGGGGTAGAAGTGGTCCACTGGACCACGCGGGGATGGGAAGCCAGCCGGGAACGGAAACAAGTAGGGCCCCGGTTTTTCACCAAGCCCCCCCCGCAAAACGGGGGTGGACTTGCTGCGGGGGAGTCACCCGGTCTTCCCCCTGACGTGACTTGCTTGCGGGGGCACCGAGGTATAGCGTGGGCAGAATCGTCAGGCAGGCTCGTTTCGGGGGGCAGGCAAAGGTCAGGGAGGCGGACAGATTCGTGGTCTGGACGGGAAAGGTCGGGGGGCCCC
>JAODAL010086548.1:0-10217 GCA_025379985.1 Phyllomedusa bahiana | reverse complement strand
GGGAAGACCTTGTGGGTCAAGTCCCTAAGGAACTCAAGTAAAGTAAAAAAAAATGTTTAAAGTAAAAAAAATATTAATATTTTAAAATAAAAAATAAAATAATGAAAATATACATATAATTGGTATCACTGCATCCATAAAAGTCCGAGCTATTGACATATAACATCACTTTTCCTGAACGCTGAACACTGTAGAAGAAAAAAAATTCAAAATGACAAAATTGCATATTCGTTTGTCATTTCTTGTCCTCTAAAAATTGGAATAAAAAGTGATTAAAAAGTTGCATCTATCTCAAAATGGTACTAATAAAAAGTAGACGTCAGTTCACAAAAAATGCACCATCATTGTAGTCCATAGGTGGAAATACAAAAAAGTTAGTGTCGGAAAATGGGTTGTCAGTACTTTACTACTGCATATGACTGGGGGCCACTATATGGATTGATTTTCCACTCAGTCTCTTTGCACTCACCTCTCACTCAGGTGGCCAATGAAGCATAAAACACACCCCAAGATAGTTCCCAAAAATACTACACTGCCACCACCTCCCTCAATGATCAAAAGGAAATCAGAGGGGAAGGGCTCCGATCCAAAAATACCACTTACCAACGTTTACAGGATTACCTCAATGCTCTCCAGCAGTTTCGGGGTTTAAAAACCCACTTTTCAAAGTTATGGGTTATTACAGAAAATTTAAGGGCTAAGCTTATCAAAATTTTTTAATATGAAAAAGGTACATGTGATTACAAAAAAATACAAAAAAATGAATACATACTTTACATCAATTAAAAATAAATGGGAGAAAGTCTTTGAAAAATACCTAACACTTTCATTTAAGTTCTTTCAGAAGATAATTTCAAAGTTCCAGGGAGCAGGGAAGGAAAATGGTTTCCCAGCTTTCAATAGGTAAAAGAACTCCCAAGCTGTGAATAATGCCTGGACAATGTGTTTTATAGGCCACTCACCCATCTCAGGTTTCCCAAAACCCTCCCTTCAGTTAATTATGGTAATTAGCTTGTACTAATTGGATAGGGATATTATAAGGTGGGCAAACCAACCCATCCTTAACGAGGATTGTTACTTGCTTCACCCACTAGATGGCATCCACAGCTGTTCAGTTTGGACAGGTCAGTTGAACCCTGCCCTTTTTCGATGACTGGTTTTATGACTTGGGACAGGTCAGAGGCCCATCTGGTATGATAAGGTTGTGTTGGCGCAACATGAACAAAAGTAATAAAGGCAATAAAACATGCTGGGTAACAGATACACCACTGACCAATGTAAACAGGAAATAAGATGAATTGTTATAAGGGACTATATGATATTCCACACCCAGGGCTACAAATTCCATTTGCAAACGGGGGTAGAGGTCTTACAAGTCACTGAAATATATACACAGGGTTAAAACAGTGCAGGATACACTCTACATAACATACAGTTCTATGACAGCTACAAACAGACCTTATGATCATATCATAGCTGCCCTGCCCATTTTCCTCACAGGGCTGCAGTGCAAATAAAAAAAAAAAAAGAAAAAATAATCCAACATGCTTGATATTGACAGAATCATATAAACCTGCAGAATACAAATAATACATAATTTATACTGAAGAGTGAATGGCATAGAAACCAGCAGTCATATCACTCTAATAGGATTAGCTAGAATAATCTAGCTGATATGCCAATCACTGCTATAGAACCGCCCAGGAAGTGAGAGTCTGAATCTTTCTGTGGCTCTTTAAAACAGCATGGTAAGAAAACTCCTCTAGAGAACAGTAGGACTCTGTTTTGCAACTAATACAGTTGAGATACATTATCAAATATAAATAACTAACAACATTTGTTAAATTTGTTCCACTCTTTATTTTATTTCCCGAGTAAAACATATAATTTTATTTAAACTATTAAAATACTTTTTCAAAAATACCCTCATATGATAATCACACAAATAAATCATAAAAATATCAATGAAAACAAAATGGTTGTAGATGAAAAAGAACATTAAAGGAACAATGAGTGGTTGCTTACAATACCGTTGTCCTTGTATGGAGGGTCGTTCAGAAATAGAAAATTATTGTAGAAAAACTTGTAAATCTCACCCTACACGATCCCCAAGACTGTTTCTTCATAAATAGCGGGGCCATTGCCCCAAAAAGGACGGCCCCGCTCCCGATGACATGATATGGTGCACCAATGATGTCTAGGTGTAAACATCATGTGTACCCCGTATTGTGGCATATCTAAACATTAGGTTATGTCTATAGGCTATGAGGAGCCGTTTTGCCCTGATGAATCCAAAAATTTAGGAGGAAACGCATTGGGAGTGATGTCTTGAAAAAGCTGGTTACTTATGTATCTATTTTTGAAAGGGTGATACTAGGGTGCCATAAGGGACAGTCATCGGTAGCGTGGCCATCCGTTTTGGGTCAGTTACCACGCGATTTGTGAATGAACTTAGGGAATGTGTAGGGCAAGACTTACAGGTTTTTCCAGGATCAATTTCCATTTCTGAATGACCCCCCATACAAAGACAACAGTATCGTAACCACCCATTGTTCATTTTATTGTTGTTTATCATCTATGACCATTTTGACCGACAGAAAGGCCCTGGGCACTTGTCTATGGTATTTTTATCATTTATTTCTGTGAGTATTATATGGGTGCATTTTTGAAAAAAATATTTTTAATAGTTTGAATTAAATTATATGTTTTCTTGGGGAATTGATTTCTGTGGTACTGCTGATACCCAGTTACTGTATATATGGTCAGTGATCACTCTCCATTTAATACAGAATGAAGTTTGAATCTACTCCTAACCTTATTCTCAAGAATGCCCCAAACAGCCTCATTAATATATAGGTCAAAGGCTGGCCAAAGTAGATGCTTAACCTCATTTTCACACTCATCAAACCAAGATCCTATGCACTAAGCAGTATGGATAGGAGTACTGTCATCCTGGAAGACTGCATTACCATCTGTAAACAAATTCTGGACCATGTGATATAGCTGGTCACCTACACAATATCCAGGTACAAGAACCCCCACCATGCTTGACAATATAAACATTGTAGGCTTCAACTTGTAATTTCCAAACATACACATGACTAGAAGTGCAAAAAAACTGGATGCATTGGACCATATCACATTTCCATACTTCTACTGTCCATTGTGGGCACTGTACCCCTAAGCATGGGGTTTGACATTTTCTGGTGTCAGGAAAGGTCTGGCTAGTGTAGTTCTACAATAGATATTTTTCTGCTGTGCACATCAACAGTTTTCACAGAACAATGGTACCCTTAAACCTGCATCAGCTTTGCAGTAATTAAGGGGCCACAGTGTAGTTTTTTATTTGCTAAAGTGTTCTTCTATCCCTTTCCATCAAGCTTTAGCTTTCATCAACAGCTACTTGTGTCTGCAGGAGTTTGATGGTCTTTGCATACTGAGATGTGATCAAGTATGTACCTTGATACACCCATCAGCTCAGCAACTCGAGTCACAGACATGCCTAGCAGGTGTACACCAATATCATTCCCCTTTGAACCCCTTTCAGGACTGACGCAAGTGATAAGTTTATCAACTGCAATAAAAGCAACAGGGGAAAAAAGGCAGGTGTGTTGGGAACACCTGAACTTTGACAATGTAAAAAACAGAATTTCTCTAATTATTTTTGACCGACTCTTACCAGCTTTTAACCAACTAAAGAGTTCAGCATGTTGACTTGGCCTCCAAACTTGCTGTATCTTAAACCATCAAGCATTATGTGATGTTTCAGAAAGGCAACTCAATTCCTGAAGTCCAACCTTGCAAAGTAAAGAGCCTGCTACTAACATAATGGAGCTAGGTAGGATAGAGCACCTTCAAACACCTTGTGAAGTCCATACTTCCACAGGTGAGAGCTGTTTTGACAGCACATGGCAAGCAACACAGCAATACTTTAATGTTATAGCTGACTATTGTGCATAAATTGCATAGATGGGCGATCAAATAGAGATCTGGAGAATCTGCAGGACAATTAAAAATCCTAAATCCTTTTTTCAAGTTCCCTCAGGTCACTGCTGTAGCTGTCTGCTGGGTGGGCACTAGAGCCAGTGGAGTTGCCCATGAATAATATATTTTGTTAGCAAAATTTCTCAATACTTTTATGAATGTAACTGAATAACCCATTTCCACATTCTCAGTGAATAAAGGCAATTTTGTTAGCAATTTACCTGGTCTTGCTCACATCGGACTCCGAAGATTTTTCTCATAGTGCAGCCGTTCTCGGGAACGCGCCACCCTGGGCAAGCATCCAGTTTTTTGTTGTTATTTAAAAACATTCTTATTAAAAAGGCCCCCATATTCACTGATCTAACATCTTACATCCCATGCATGAAATGAATAGTTACTCTTGAATATAATTTTTATTTTTACTTGTACCCCCTAAATTGTAAAGTATATCAGAATGTTGGCCCTACATAAATATAATCAATATAATACAGCAACAACACAGTCTGCTTCATTAAGAATGTTTAACATCTGGATAGGTTTATGTGCAGTATCTCACATTTTTGTACATATTGTATTATATCTTTTCATGGACAACACTGAAGATATGACACTTTTATACAATGTAAACTATAGTACAGCTTGTATAAAAGTGTAAATGTGGTGTGCCCTCAGAATAGCTCAACCGACAGTCATCAATGTCTAAACCGCTGGCAACAACACGAGTTTGTTGAAAATGGACCAATTGTGCCCAAAGTGTCATATTTGTGTGGCCACCATTATTTACCAGCACTGCCTTAACTCCTTGGGCATGGAGTTCACTAGAGGTTGCCACTGGAATCCTCTTCCACTCATCTAACATAACGTTGCTGGTGGATGTTAGAGACCTTCTGCTCCTCTACCTTCTATTTGAGGATGCCTCAAAGATGCTCAGTGGGGTTTTTGGTCTGGGGACATGCTTGGCCAATCCAACACCTTTACCCTCTTTTCATTTGCAAGGCAGTGGTGGTCTTTGGGTAATTATCATGTTGGAATACTGTCCTGCAGCCCAGTTTCTGAGGGGAGGGGATCATGCTCTACTTCAGTATGTCACCGTACATGTTCGTATTCATGGCTCCCAATGAACTGTAGCTCCTCACAGCCGGCAGCACTCATATGACCCCAAACCGTGACACTCCCACCAACATGCTTGACTATAAGCAAGACACACTTGTCTTGTACTCCTCCCCTGGTGGCCACCACACACATTTGATATAATCTGAAACATATAATCTAATCAGACCACAGGACATGGTTCCAATAATTTGTCCTTCATCTGAACGGCTTCAGCAAGCTTGTAGTATGCAGACTTCCTTCTTGAACAACAACCATGCAAACCGATTTGATGCAATGTAAGGCGTATGTTCTGAGCACTGACATGCTGACCCTTCACGCCTTTAACCTCTGCTGACAATCTCTGGGGCTGCCGCCAAGCACATGCATTCAACTTCTTTGGTCGACCATGGCTAGTCGTGTTCTGAGTGAAACCCTTTTAAGACACTATATGGTTTAGCCACTATGCTGCAGCTCAGTTTTTAGGGTGTTGGCAATCTTCTTATAGTCCATGCCATCTTTATGTGGAGCAACAAATCCTTTTTAAAGATCCTCGGAGTTCTTTGCTAGGAGATGTCATGTCGAACTTCTAGTGACCAGTATGAGAGCAATAACACCAATTTAATACCCCTGTCCCCATTTACATCTGACACCTTGTAACACTGAATCACATGATACCATGGAGGAGGAAATGGCAAAATTTGGCTATTTTCATTTGTTTGACTCCCTTTTGGTGCCAGCAGTTTAGTCATTGATGGCTGTATGTTGAGTTTTTTGAAGGCACATTACATTTACACTGTTATAACAAGCGTACATTGACTACTTTACATTGTATCAAAGTGTCATATTAACAGTATTGTACCATGAAAATATATAATATTTGTGAGATACGTAGGTGCCTATAACCTAACTGGACAAAGCGATAGTCTGTCACTACCCTATAGAACACATTTTTCTTGAATTTTGGGTTAAAGATTCTGCATTATCAACAGCAGGAATAATGGACTTTTAAAATAAATTTAAAAAAAAATGGTAGAGCATTTTTTTTATACTACACTGAACAGGTTAAAGGGAATGTACAATGGTGTGAAAAAAGTATTTGCCCATTCTGGATTTCTTAATCTTTTGGATTTTCAATGTTTCAGATCACCAAACAAATGTAAAATTAGACAAACATAACACAAGTAAGAAAAAAATACAGTTTTAAATGAAGTTTAAGGAAAAAATTTCATCAAAACCTACTGGGCCAAAGTGTGAAAAAGTAATTGCCCTTCCCGTTCCCCCTTCCCCACCTTTAAAACATAAATTAACTGTGTTCTCTGCCATCTCTGGGAAGCGGACTTCAATTTCCCTATCCTCATCCGGGCCCTGATTCAACCACACCTGTTCTCAAGCAAGGAAGCATTTAAATAGGACCTATCTGACAAAGTGAAGTAGACCAAAAGATCCTCAGGGAGATTTAAAGAAATTCAGGAACAAATGAGAAAAAAGTAATTTCAGATCCATCAGTCTGGGAAAGGTTATAAAGCCATCTCTAAAGCTTTGTTACTTAAGAGAACCACAGTGAGATCCATTATCCACAAATAGAGAAAACAAGGAACTGTGGTGAACCTTTCCAGGAGGGACCGGCGGCCCAATAGAGCACAGCGACAACTCATTCAAGAGGTCACAAAGCACCTCACAACATCCAAACTGTGGGCCCCACAAGAGACTGTGCAAAATGGCCTTCATGGCAAGAGCTCCAAGACACAAACCACTGCTGAGCAAAAAAAAACATAAAAGGCTCGTCTCCTTTTTGCCAGAAAACATCTTGATGATGTAAGACTGTTGGGAGAAGAGTCTGTGGACTAACTAGACAAAAAGTTGAACTTTTTGGAAGGTTTAAGTCCCATTACATCTGGCGTTAGAATCATTACAGCAAATTTTAGAAAACGAACATCAAACCAACAGTAAAAAATGGTGTTCGTTTTGTGTGATGGTCTGGGGCTGTTTTGCGGCTTCCAGCCCTGGCAGAACTGCTGTGATAAATGAAATCATGAATTATGCGGTCTACCAAGAAAACCTGAAGGAGAATGTCAGGGCCCTCTGTTCGGGGCATCAAGCTAAACCACTCTTTGCTTTGCAGCAGAACGATGATCTAAAACACACCAGCAAATCCACCGCTGAATGACTTAAGGCCCGGTTCACACGGCTATTCAAGCCGTAATTGCGGGAAAGGATCCCGCCTGCAATACGGCTTGAATAAGGGGCGGGGGCCGGCGGGGGGGGCGCTGCCCGTAGCCCATAGACAATGCATTATTTAGGGCGCGTACACGCCGTAAATATGTGCATGTCACTTTCTCCCCCCCGCGGCGGGTTCGCCCGAGCGGGGAGGAGCGACGGAATCCACATTCTCTATGAGAACTTTGGATTACCGTAGTTACTGGGATGGATTGGAGCGTACTGAAGCGCAAATACGGGCGCAGTACGGCTCCAGTCTGTCCCAGAATAAGCCGTGTGAACATGGCCTAAGAAAAACAAAATGAAGATTTTGGGAGTGGCCTAGTCAAAGTCCTGACCTTAATCTGATTGAGATGCTGTGCATGACCTTACAAAAGCTGTTCATGCTTTGGAAACCCTCAATGTGAGTGATTACAAACAATTCTGCAAAGACAAGTGAGCCAAAATTCCTCCAGACCCACTGTAAAAGACTCCATTGGCATTTTGTCGCTGCTAAAAGGGGGTCCCAGCCAGTTACTAAATTTTTAGGCCATGTCACTCCGCCAGAAAAATACCATCAGATTTTTTGGTGGTTCCAGTATTTTTGAAACAGCTGAAAATCTGACGGACACTGTGTTGCATAGGCAGCAATGAAAAAACCTGAGCTGTAGTCTATACAGCACGTTTTTTTTTTTTTTTTTTTTTACAGTCACATTAAAAATACAGCGGAATATGTTGGATATTGCGCAGCATTTTGCTTGGATTTGCAGTCACCCCCGTACATTGAATGTACGGGGCCGACGGCACATCCGAAAACAGACACAAAATCTGCGCCGAAAACCGCTGTCCTCCGTGGTACCGCAATGACAAAATGCCGTTGGCTTTCTGACAGTATCTTGTCACATGCTGTGTAGACCTAGCCTTTAGAGGGCCAATTACCTTTGTTACACAGGCCTTGTGGGTTTTTGATTACTTTCTCCCTTAATATTACAATAAATATTAATAAAGATCTTTATTTAAAAACTGCATTTTGTGTTTTGTGTTAGGTTTGTCACACTTCGGCTATGTTTACATTGTGTTTTAAACGGGATGTATTTTGGGGCGCAATTGCCCCCCAAAATACGCCCTGCAATTACAGCAATCATAGCTCTAGGAGAGCTATGATCACTTGCAGTCAGGGATAATGAAAGGGAATTTGGCGTGTTCTTCTAACACACCCCATTCGCCACACCCCACGTGTACGTGCCGCAAGACCTGTTGTGAACATACCCTTAAGTTCAGATCACCAAACAAATTTAAATATTTGACAAACATCCAAAAAGACCAAGAAAATCAGCAAGTGGATAAATACTTTTTCATACCACTGTGTGGTCAGACAAAATTATATTTTCCATTAAAGACACGCATCATCTGAAGAAGTCATTTTACCTTTACAAATTAAATTTTTTGCCATAATATTCCAGAGTTTCAGGAAGACCCATCACGTATGACTATTAAATTAGTATTTGTTCTTTTAAGATTGATATTTTAAGTTTTAGGCTTGGTTCACGTCAGACTTTTCCTTTAGGGCTGTTACACCCGGGTGATTTGGGCACTGATTTCAGCCGTACTGCGCGCCGTATTTGCGCTGCAGTACGGCCCGAAATCCGTCCCCTGCCATTAAAGGGAATCCACGTTCTCAGAGAACTATGGAAATTTCCCTCTCTCCTCCCTGCTTGGCGAATACGCAGAGGGAGAGAAAGTGATGTCAATTATTACGGCGTGTACGCGCCATGAATAATGACTGTCCCAGGGGGCCCAGCGGCTGCCGGCCTCCGCCCCGCCCCGCTGCACGGCAGCCAGCTTAATTGCGGGGCGAAATCCATCCCCGGCAATTACGTCGGCAATAACCCGTGTGAACTAGACCTTGGGAAAAAAATCCAAAGCATAACCTCGGCAGTATGTTATTTCTACTAAACAGGTGGCAGGATCTACTCAAGAGAATGAACATTTTGATTCTTTTTCTTTGGCACTATGGATTTGTACTGTGCAAACCACAGCATGGACTGGCCATTTAAGTGAAAGGCTGTCAGAATACACAGGGTTTTTTCCCAAAAGAAACTCGAAGCATAATCCACATTGAATTCCTTGCAAAAAATCTGTTATTTGTTTTCACCACAAAGGGTTGGTGCTCTGATAGAAAATGTAAATAGCAGAAACTTTGTAAGTGCAATTCATTACCAAAATCTTTTTTTTTTTTTTTTTAATTACTATGCAGAGCGTACGTCAATTTCTAGTGACTGACCACGCTCAGTGCAGGGTGCGGTGGCGGACAGAGTCCTCATCCTGAAGTAAAACATGGTAGGAGAATCGTTTCTGTGCATTGTAGCACATGGAACCTATGTTCTGTCCAAGCCATGGCCAGAAACCAAACTAGCAGGAGAAATGGGCCAGGGGATGGACAGAAGCCATGGACAACTCACTGTAAGCATGGTGTCAAGAGAGCTTTTGCAAACCGTTCTTAGCCTGTTTGATTCTAAAACTTAGTACAAAGCACAGCAGGAAGCCGGTGTTTGCCTTGCTGCACTCTATACAAGTTTTTTCACATAGGTTGCCCAAGAAAGCATCAGTTGTTTGGACACTGTGATCCTTGAAGCGATTTCACACATTTTTCTTCAACACCGCTTTTCTATCTGACGAAAATTGCTTCCAGAGCTGTGTAAACAATTCAACTTTCAGACTCTTGTTCAAACACATGAAAGTTTTGGGGGACTTTTGGTGGACTACAACTTGTCATTTGTGGATGTTTGGATTGCAGAGATGCTCTCGCCGCTAACACCGATGAAGACTTCTCTACATCAGGAACAAGCATGTAATGACATCATTTTGAGTGCAGGGAGAAAAGAAGATGCCCTCGAGCTGACAGAAACAATACATTTTAAGAAATTGAAAATAGCCCGCAGGGA
>JAODAL010086547.1:0-10217 GCA_025379985.1 Phyllomedusa bahiana | reverse complement strand
AACACGAACTGTTATTTTTTTGATAAAATAAACGGTTTTTTTCCCACCCTTTTAAATTCCCCCTGTGGGAATATAAAATTTGCTGTTTTAAGATTTACGTAATGCTGCGTCAAAAAAACAGTGCTGGGGGGCGAAAAAGTCAAAAAAACACGAAAACTGTTTTGTTTTGATAAAATAAACGGTTTTTTTTGCACCTTTCAATTCCCCTGGGGTAAATATAAATTGCTTTTTTAAAGATTTACGTAGATGTGGGCCCAAATGAACAGTTTTGGGTGCGCAAAATTTCAAAAAAAACACGAAAAACCTGTTATGTTTTGATTTTTTAAAATAAAAAAAAATTTTTTGAAACCTTTAAATTTAACCCCTGTGGTAAATTTTATAGAATTCTGTTTTAAAAGATTTCCGTAGATGCTGCGCCCAATAAAAACATTTGGGGGGGGCCCAAAAGCCCAAAAAAAAACACGTAACTGTTTATGTTTTGATAAAATTTAAAGGGGTATTTTTTGCCCCCTTTAAATTCCCTGTGGGGGAATTTTAGAATTGTGTTTTTTAAGATTTATTTAATGTGCGGTCAATGAACGTGCTGGGTGCGCAAAAGTCAAAAAACACGAAAACTGTTATTTTTTTGATATTTTTTAAAACGGTATTTTTTGCCCTTTAAATTTTCACCTGGGGGTAAAATATAAAAATTTGCTGTTTTAAGATTTACGTAATGCTGGTAAAGAACAGTGTGGGTGCGCAAAAGTCAAAAAAAACGAAAACTGTGAGGGTTTTCGTAGGGTTAAAACGGAATTTTTTGGCAAAAAAAAAAAACCGGTGCTGCCCTTAAGATTGGGGGTTTGAAATTTTAAAGGGGCTGGGGGGAAATATATAAACAGAAAGGGTTTGAAATTGGGGAAAAATTAAAAAACCCCCTATTGAAATGTTTTAACTGATAATAAAAGGGGGTTTTTTTGCAGCTAAAAAGAGACCTCCCGTTACTAGAAATTATGTTTACCCAATATAATTTTCAGGCGGGCCCAAATTTTACCGGGAAAATTTTTTTTCCCAATAGAAAAACTTTTTAATAATAAAGAAATTTCCCATAAAATGTCACAAAAAGGGCTTGGGGGAAAAATTTATCCCAGTGTTCTTTATAGATAGACCTGTTGTGTTCCCCCGGGCGGCCCCCCCCCCCCCCCTCCCACCCCCCCCCGGGTAAATTTAGGGTAGATGTGCTTTAAAAATTTCCTTAGCTAATACATAAATTTTTCAAATCTCTAATCTAAACAAAATTTGGAAGGATCACAGCTAAAGTAGAGTTTCCTGTGCAGAAATAGATTAATTTTTCGCTGAGCTTTTTGGCCACGGGCAGAGCGCAGGTCCTACCCCTATGAACCTGAGGACACTGAGGTGAAAACGGGAAAACCTGTTCTAGTAAAACGGGTCATGGATTTTTCCAGCCAATCGCAACCATACCATCCCATTTGACGCGCACACACTTCCCCCGCTCTTTTCTGTAATTCTTTTGCTGGCCGCCAAAATTACAGGAAGCCCGAAAAAGGCGCACAAATAGATGATGCACAGTTTTTAACTTAATTATGCATGATCTGGAAATTTCGATCCCCATAAAAAACCTTCCGATTTAACTTTGTCGAAAAAAATCGCTCAACCCTAAAAAAAGCAGAAAAGCTGGAAACAAAAAGGAATTCCCAAAAGAATAAAACAACCCAAAATATTTTTAACTAATAACTATATAAATGTTAAAAAAGGATTAAAACTGAAAATGTTTGGCCTTTGAAATAGTGAGAAGGTATTTAGAGGGCGATGAGTGAAGGCAAAACTATTAAAAAATTTTTCTTTGTTTTGTGTGCAGGGGATGAGGTAAAATATCCTTAATTTTTTTTTTTTTAACCAGGAAGAAAGTGCTTTTTGCCTCAAGAAAAATTAACCCCTTAAACACCCGGCCCGAAAAGGCCTTAAAAGCCCCCGTAAAAATTTTAGTTTTTTTCCCTCCCTGCGTTTTGACAGTCATAACTGTTTTATTTTTTCTATGATACAGGATTTGCTTTATATGAGAGAAGTTGTATTATTGGGGGAGTAGTTTTAGTTTACATATTAACTACATTATATTTACTATTTTGCCATAGGCAAACTTAAACTCTTTCATATCATGTTAGGTACACACCCTATTCAGGTGCTCACCAATTAGCCATCGGAGAATCCACAAAACCCACTCCCCTTTCCACTCTCCTGCACGCACACTAATAATATGTGCTGCTAAAGCTGCCACCATACTCCCATAAACAACAATCCTCAGACAAGTTCACCATCTTCAACTGTTAACAAGCACAGTTACAGCACTGGGAGCCACAAACCTGTCTTTCTGCAGGCACAGGACTACTTCACCGCACCAATGGGAGAATGGATGGAGCCATGTACCGCAAAATTCTGAGTGACAACCTCCTTCCCTTCGCCAGGACATTAAAAATGGGTCATGGCTGGGTCTTCCAGCAAGACAATAACCCAAAACATACAGCCAAGGCAACAAAGGAGTGGCTCAAATAGAAGCACATTAAGGTTATGGAGGGGCCTAGCCAGTATCCAGACCTTAATCCCATAGAAAACGTATGGAGGGAGATGAAGCTCCGAGTTGCCAAGTGAAAAGCCTCAAAATCTTAATGATTTAGAGTTTGATATGCAAAGAGAAGTGGACCAAAATTCCCCCCTGACATGTCCCGCAAACCTCATCATCAACTACAAAAAACATTTGACTGCTTTGCTTGCCAACAAGGGTATTGCCACCAAGTATTAAGTCTTGTTTGCCAGAGGGATCAAATACAAACTCTGTACAAACTTATGTCTCACTGCAAAATGCAAATAAATTTATATAATTTATACAGTGTGAATTTCTATATTTTTTAACATACCATTAAAATTATAGACTGTTCATGTCTTTGTCAGTGGGCAAACTTACACAATCGGCAAGGGTATACCATCAATGCCCGAACACAAAAATATGTACGGACTAGGGCCTGTCCAATAGATAATTCGGCAACAACTCTCAATAAATACTTAAGGTTCACAACACAGAAGAGTAATTTACCTAGTTAAACTCCTAAAACTTAGCCTTTAATAAATACCAAATAAAACTATTCCTATATCTTATATCCACCCATAGAAGCCTACAAAAAAAACCACAATATATATTTAGAGCAACCGCCCCGATAAGGGCGACCTCAACTAATGTCTCTCTATCGTCTAAATAACATCCAGATGTCTTGTATGTATTTCAATTCCTATGTTCTTAGAAATGGTATACTGTTACCCATCCAAAACACCATATGATTTCAATATTCTGTCCCAATGTATTTACTAGCCTCTATATTACAGTTCCTATGCTCTTACAAATAGTATATTGTTATCGTCCAAAACACAGATAGTTTCAATGTTCTGTCCCAATGTACTTATATTCCTACGCGTTTCACCCCGTGCAATCATCGGGGCTCATCAGGGACCACACAGACTGAAACACTATCAATTGTTTGTGATATGCATAGAGCTGCTATATAATCATTAAACAGATTTTTATACAATAGCAAAACATGTATGATGCAGTAGGCATTCTTATGACACCCTTTACACAATAGAGATCATGTTAGAACATCAACACCTAAAAATCCATTTTATGATGCTTCTTTAGATGACAGATATTAACAACTTTTACATCTCAGCCATGATATACTCACAAACCCTGCATGTACTCGCCAATGTCAAATGCTAACATCGGCCGATAATGTTTCTCAAAGCAAGGGTTTCCAGCAGAGAGTTCTTATCCTCCTCCTGTTCATCAAAGGAGGAGGATAATAACTCTCTGCTGGAAATCCTGTGCCTTATGGCCCACTGGGTGAATGTGCTTCCTGCCCAGCCACACCAACAACTTGGACAGGAGACGCCGCTTTCTCCTCCACGTTGTCAAACTGCTGCTCCTGCGCCAATGTCCACCTCCTCCTCCACTACCAACACCATCTCAGCCTCCACAAGTGCTGCTCCATCATACCACATGTGTGTAATGCTCTTTGTTCTACACCTGGCTTGCCTCAGCGAACAAAGTCACACAGGGGAGGAACTGTTCCGCGTCATGCAGCAAGAAATCGATGTGTGGCTTTCTTCGTGCCGTCAAATCGGAACCATGGTGACAGACAATGAAACGAACATGGTGTCCGCGCTGCACCGAGGAGGGATGGTCCATGCGCCATGCATGCCGCATGTGTTCAATCTGGTTGTGAAAAGGTTCCTGAAGTCTTCCACCGATCTTCAGAACATTCTGAAAATGGGCAGGAAACTTTGCATGCACTTCATCCATTCCTAAAAAGCCAGGCACACCCTCCTCGAGTTGCAGCAGCAGAACGGCCTCCCCCAACATACGCTGATATGCGATGTTTCCACCCGTTGGAATTCCATATGCACATGTTGGACCGACTGTATGAACAGAGACAGGCCATTAACGATTTTTTCATGATCCAGGCGGACAGGAGTACTCCCCTATGTAACTTTGATGTCAGCCAGTGGCAGCTCATGCGTGACATCTGCTGTTTGCTGAGACCGTTCGAGGAGGCTATGTTATTTGTTAGTCGCCAGGACTACAGGATGAATAACGTCATTCCACTGCTTCATGTCCTGGAACAGATGCTGAAAAATCTGTCTGGGCAGGGGACTGGAGACGTGGCGACTACATCTCACGGCCACATGAGTCCGGTGGGGACTGAACTGGAGGAGGAGTACATTGGAGCACAAGTATTGTCTGGGGAAATGAGTGGTTTTTCTACCCAGGTGACAGGAGAGGAGGAGCAGGAGCAGATGGAGGAGGTAGATGGAGATGAGGAAGACGAGGCAGATGACCTCTAAGCACCGTGTCAGTATACAGTGGAGATGGAGGCAGGGAGTCCCTCAGAGTCACTTGCACACATGGCCTGCAGCATGCTGATTTGCCTAGCTAGTGACAGTCGAATAGTCACCATCCGGCAGAGGGATGACTTCTGGCTCTCCATCCTATTGGACCCTCGCTACTGGTCTAATATGGGAGCCTTTTTTCCAGCTGCTGAGAGGGTGGACAATCTCAAATACTATAGAGAAATCCTCCATAGTCAGTTGGCCGCTGCCTATGTGCAGTATGGTCCATCCTCTGACAGGTCTGACCGGGTGGTTCCTCAGCGCTCACGTACCAGTGCCACAGCTGCTCTGGGAAGGTGGGGGGTAGGAGCAGGACCAGCTCCATTAGCAGCAACCTAAGTCTGGAGTCGCTGATGAGCAGCTTCCTTCACCCGCCTTAACCAGCAGCAGCAGGACCTGGATCAGACCCAGGACCAACAGGTTGTGGCCTACTTGGACAGCACTCTGCCACACCAGTTAGAAGATCCGCTGGGACTACTGGGCAGCCAAACTGGATGTGTGGCCGCAACTTGCCGAATTTGCAGTGGAGAAGCTGTCCTGCCCGGCCAGTAGTGTGGCATCAGAGTGTGGCCATCGTTACCCCAAGGAGAACCCGCTTGTCCACCGGAAATGTGGAGCGACTACCCTTGGTCAAGATGAATCAGGCGTGGATCGGCCAGGATTTCCACACACCAATGCCTTAGGCATCAGATTACATCAGCCATGACGCCTCACCAAAACTTTGAGAAATTAGTCTGGATTCAAACTAACTGCCTCAGCCACTATTCTGATGCCGCCACCCGCCTGATGCCACACATCTGCTGCCAGTTGCTCCATCTCCCTACCACCATCTTTGCCAGGGACTGGTATTGCCCCCCACCTCCACACTCTGTCATTGTGCCACTTATGCCTCATGCTGCTGCTGTGTTGCTGCTGCCATCACCTCCACACTCTGTCATTGTACCGCTCTGTGGCCTACTCCTGTTTGTGACACCTCCACACTCTGTCATTGTGCCACTCTCTGACCTCATGCTGCTGCTTCTGCTGCTGTTGCTGCTGCTGTGACCTCCACACTCTGTCATTGTGCCACTCTGTGGCCTACTCCTCTTTGTGCCACCTCCAGAATGTCATTGTGCCACTCTATGACCTCGTGTTGCTGCTGTTGCTGCTGCCGTGACCTCCACACTCTGTGATTGTGCCACTCTGTGGCCTACTCATGCTGCTGCCAAGTGACCACTGTCTCACTGGAACACCCTGTGGTTTCCTGATGCTGTTTCCACCCTCACCACTCTATGAGGTTGCCACTATGTGTGGTTTTCCCCTTCTTTTCACCTGTCAGAAGGAATGGGAAGGATCAGGATTGTCTAGCCAAAAGCAGGAGTGGATACAGAACACAGAAGACATGCAAATATCCCATTTACTGATCATCTCTGTTTTGGATCAACTCCTGTTTGATTTTGGCTTTAGCAATACTGATGGATTATTGACCGATTGAAAGCAGACACTGACGGATGAAAGGAAGGTCAAAATGATCAGAGACGTCAAAGCAAAATTACTGCCGACGCCTTCTCCACTCATTCGGGTGGTTTCTACATGTATCAGCGTTTAACAGAACAGGTTCTGTCACATTCTGTGACGGTTTAAATCTCTGGCCTCATGGAGTGACCCCTGCTCTGACATCCCCTTACTGTGCTGAGACCTGTGCCGGCTCCAGTAACCTACTTCTGTGTTCTTTGACGCTATTGTAGGATCTTAGCCCTCAGCTTGTTTTTTTCCAGCTGGCGCTGCCATGACTTTATCAGGCTGCATTCCCGCTTCAGTTTTTTGGTCAGTTTTGCCCCCGTAAGTGACCAGGGAATTTTAGAGTGAAGCGATTCTAAGAATGGCGGCAGTCATGTGCGTGTCATACTAAAACACAGCATTGTATGAAGACCAAACCAAGCTCCCTCTGCATATTTGAGCATGGCACAATGTTCTACAGCACCCTACAGGCTCTCTGCAGCCAGGAAATAGCTGTTTTTTAACGCGATTCATCGCAAATTTATTCGGGTCGAAACAAATTTTGTCGGAAAATTCGGCGAACTCGGCGAATCGAATTTTTGAGAAATTCGCCCATCTTTAATCACCATCATACTGCTACCAAACAAATTCTATTATATGCAGACCAACATTACCAACAGTGCTACTACATATGGATTTTATTATACTGCCAGAACACGACCACAAATTACCACTACATGGTGACTGAATAATTTCCCTACACTATTAATGAATAAAGATCAGAATACAAATACCATTATTACCGCCATATAGTGACCATATAGTGGTAGATACATGTACACAGGCTCTGCAGTCTATATATAACCACCATACAGTGACGATTTAGTGGTAGACACCCGTGTACACAGACTCTGCCAACATATAAGTGATTACAGTGCAGTTACTCTGACGAGTCATTGACTTTCCCTTTTCTTTTGCATCCGGTCCAGACCACCATGATGAATACTCCTGGCCACCACTCGTTCCTGCAGATTTGGATTCAAATATTTTAGTATCCTCACTTTTCCAGCACCTCATTCCCTGCCTCCCACCTCTGTACAAACTTCCAAGACATGGCAGAGCAGGTACAGGCAATAGCTTAGAGGGCCAGTCTCCTATAGGGAAGAAACAGAGGAATCATCCCCTGGAGATTGTGTTGCAGCTGTGGCCTGTACCCCTTAGAATCATGTTACCAGGTAGACCCCCATTAGATTTGGTTGGTAGGCCCTAGGTAGATCGGTAGGCAGTTGTTGGGCCACAGGTAGATAGGTAGATTGTTTCTAGGTGAGTAGACAGTAATTAGGCAGGTCTCAATCAGGAAGGTAGGCTACATGTAGGTACAGTGAAGGAAATAATTATTTGATCCCTTGCTGATTTTGTACGTTTGCCCACTGACAAAGATATGAAGGGCCACATGTATGAAAACTGTCCCATAGCAACCAATCAGAGCGCCCCTAGCATTTTTCCAGAGCACTATATGAAATGAGAGGGGTGCTCTGATTGGTTGCAATGGGCAACAAAGTGAGTTTTAGACCAAGACAGTTTTCATACATGTGGATTGAACAGTCTATAATTTTAAGGGTAGGTTAATTTTAACATTGATCTTCTCTGCTCTGCACTGAAGAGGGACAAAAATCCCAAAACAGCGTTGTCTGCAGATGAGAGATACTGGCTTGGCTAAAAAATCCTTTTTGCTTTCTTAAGACTCGGTGGGTCAAAAGCAAATTGAGGATTTGTTACAACCAACAGAGGGCGCTGTGGGCTTCTCAGCCCCTTTCCCATAATGCCTTGTGATATGCAGATGCTAAGAAGAGCGCGACAAGGAAAAACAAAAGCTCTACAAGCCGTTCGTTCGGTGCTCTCCTTAAGGAGAGATCTTCCCTTCCTGAGCTACCTGATGCCTCCCACACAGCCAGCCAGTATCTTCTCTGCTCTGAACTGAAGAGGGACAAAAATCCCGAAACAGCGTTGTCTGCAGATGAGAGATACTGGCTTGGCTAAAAAATCCTTTTTGCTTTCTCAAGACTCGGTGGGTCAAAAGCAAATTGAGGATTTGTTACAACCAACAGAGGGCGCTGTGGGCTTCTCAGCTCCTTTCCCATAATGCCTTGTGATTTAACATTGAGAGACAGAATATCAAAAATAAAATACAGAAAATCACATTGTATAAATTATACACATTTATTTGCATTTTGCAGTGAGAAATAAGTATTTGATCTCTCTGGCAAACAAGACTTAATACTTGGTGGCAAAACCCTTGTTGGCTAGCACAGCAGTCAGACGTTTTTTGTAATTGATTGCGCACATGTCAGGATGAATTTTGGTCCATTCCTCCTTGCAAATCATCTCTAAATCATTAAGATTTTGAGGCTGTCGCTTGTCAACTCGGAGCTTCAACTCCCTCCATAAGTTTTCTATGGGATTAAGGTCTGGATACTGGCTAGGCCACTCAGTGACCTTAATGGGCTTCTTTTTGAACCATGCCTTTGGTGCCTTGGCTGTATGTTTTGTGTTATTGTCTTACTGGAAGACCCAGCCACCACTCATTTTTAATGTCCTGGGAGAGGGAAGGAGGTTGTCACTCAGGATTTTACGGTACATAACTCCATCCATTCTCCCATTGATGTGGTGAAGTTGTTCTGTGCTATTAGCAGAGAAACACCACCAAAACATAATGTTTCCACCTCCATGCTTGACAGTGGGGACAGTGTTCTTTGGGTCATAGGCAGCATTTCTCTTCCTCCAAACACGGCGAGTTGAGTTAATATCAAAGAGCTCAATTTCTGTCTCAACTGACCACAGCAACTTCTCCCAATCAGTCACAGAATCATCTAGGTGTTCATTGGCGAACTTCAGATGGGCCTGCACATGGGCCTTCTTGAGCAGGGGGACCTTGTGGGTACTGCAGGATTTTAAACCATTACGGCATAATGTGTTACCAATGGTTTTCTTGGTGACTGTGGTCCCAGCTGCCTTGAGATCATTAACAAGTTCCCCTGGTGTAGTTTTAGGCTGATCTCTCACATTCCTCATGATCAAGGATACCTCAGAAGGTGAGATTTTGCATAGTGCCCCAGATCGATGTCAATTGACAGTCATTTTGTATTTCCTCAATTTTCTTACTTTCTTCTTGCACCAACAGTTGTCTCTTTCTCACCCAGTGTCTTACCTATGGTTTTGAGGCCCTTTCCAACTTTGTGCAGGTCTATGATCTTGTCCCTGACATACTTAGAAAGCTCTTTGGTCTTGCCCATGTTGTAGAGGTTACAGTCTGACTGATTGATTAATTGAGTCTGTGAACAGGAGTCTTTTATATAGGTGACTATTTAAGACAGCTGTTTTTAACCCCTTCTCAACATAGGACGTATGCATACGCCCTAGCGGGAAGTGACTTCCCGCAAATGAACGTATGCATACGTCCTGGCGATCACGCGGGCTTGCGGGTGAGCCGCGCGCGATCGCAACATGGGACCAGCGGTAAATTACCGCTGGCCGGATGCCGTATCACCCGCGGCCGGAGACGTCACCATGCCCGCAATGCATTGTGGGCATGGTGACAGGTAGTTGTCATGGCGACTAGTACACAGTACTAGTACTGTGCACTAGCCTGCCTTCTAATAGCAATCTGATGATTGCTGTTAGAAGAAAAAGTAAAAAAAAGTTAAAAAAGTAAAATAAATGTCAAAAAGTGAAAAAAAAGTTTAAAACTCTAAATTTAAAAAAAAAAATGAAAAAAACGCCCGCTTTTCCCCCTTTTCAAATGCCAA
>JAODAL010086546.1:0-10217 GCA_025379985.1 Phyllomedusa bahiana | reverse complement strand
AAACGCTGTTTATGTAAAACGAGGGTCATGTTTTTTCCAGCCAATCGCAACATACACATCCCGTCTAGCGCACCACTTTACCCTGCTCTATTCTGTAATTGATTTGCTGGCCCCCAAAAATTAAAGGGAAAGCGCCAAAAAATGGGCGATCTTAATAGTGATGCACGTTTTTTAAAACCTTTAATTATCGCATGATTGGAAATTTCGACACCAAAAAAACCCCCCTTGCCGATTTTCCCCGGGCGATTAAAAAAATGCCAAACACTACTTATCACTTTTCCCAAGGGTATTCAGCCGTGATCCCATACATAGGTTTATCTGAAAGCTCATTAAAGTGGAAGTGGCCCTTTTGTTGTAATAATCAGTGGAGGTCCTAAAGCAGGATTGGTGGTCCTGAAGATTATGTCATCAATATATTTTGTTTTAAAAAACCTCTAAATTTAAACACTAGAGAAATGTGAGTTAAACCCTTACCGCTGCAGCCAGTTTTCGCCTTTCTGCCAAACCCATTTTTTTAAATCTGACCTGTGTCACTTTATGTGAGGATAACTTTTTGCTTCTTTTACCTATCCAAGTGATCCAGAGAATGTGTTCTCGTGACACATTGGGCCACATGTATAAAAAATTTAGGTTAAACTCACTCTTTTCCCCTAGAAATCAAGGGGCCCAAAAAAAGTGGTTTTAGATTTAAACGGGTTCATATTGTGGCCCTATTTTGCTTTAAGTTAGTAAGAAATTGTGGTTAAAACAATCTTTGTTTATTTGTGAAAAATATCAAAAATTTCTATATGTAAGACAGATAGCTATTCCAAACAAAACTAGCAGGTTGGCAACATTTTTTAAACATATTTTTATTTTTTTTACGACATTAAGGAGCTTAAAAATGTAATACTCATTTTTCACATTTTCAAGAAAATTTGTTATATATATTTTTTAGGGACCAGTCAAGTTCTGAAGTGACTTTGAGGTGCCTGCATGTTAGATAGAACCATAAATGACTTAATCTAAGAAACTACACCTCTTAAAGATTTCTAACAGTGTTTAGGAAGTTTATGAACCCCTAGGTATTTCACAGAAAGTAAAGCAAAGTGGAGGTGAAATTTCAAAATTTCACTCTTTTTTTCCAGATTTTCAGTTTTTTCATTATTCCGGAAAAAATGGTAGATGTGATCAGAGAAATGAATGCAACATTGATTCCCTAATTCTGCCCTTTGTTAAGATATCCCATTGTTGCCTAGTGTGCTTTTTTTTACTCAACCCAAACTCAGAGTTGGAGAAGCACCCACCTGAATTTGGGTTTGTACCCCATTGTGGGTTTAACTGCTGTTTTGGGCGCTGGCGGATGTACAAGGAAGGAGCAGTATTTGCTTTTGGAGCGAAAAATTTGGTGGGGGCATGTAAAATTTTCAAAGCCCCCAAAGTACCAGAACAGTAAAACCCTTCCGAAGTACCCCTTTTGATTCAAAACCCCTTCTTTCTCTCATCTAGGGGTGTTTTGTGCATTTTGGGTGCACAGGTGTTCCTTTTGTTTTCTTGCATTTAGGCCATGAAAAATGGGGGGGGGGGGACGTTTCGCCATGTTTGGGTTCAGTTTTACAGCGTTCTCATGTATATAAAAGACATAACTTTTTTTTCGGGCGGGGCGGTACAATTACAAAAAAATTTTATAGTTCTTTATGTTTTTTACTTTACACAAAAGAAATGATTTTAACAATTGTGTTTTTTTTGTCTCACACCCGGTAACCATAACTTTTTTATCTTTCTGTATACAGAGCTGATTATGGGCTTGTTTTTTGCGGGATGAGTTGAGGTTTTAACTGGTATCATATGTCACTTTGATCACTTTTTATTAAGGTTTTTGTGAGGCATTTTGATCAAAATACAGCAATCCTGGTAGTGTTTTTTATTTTTATCTGCGGTCACCATGCAGTATAAATGATATCCTAGCTTTACTCAGCAGGTCGATACGATTACAGTGATACCTAATTTGTATATTTTTTATGTTTTACTGATTTTACACAAAAACACTTTTTTTCAAAACCGAAAATATGTTTTTGCATCACCATAGTCTGAGAGCCATAAGTTTTTCTTTTTTTCTGTGTACGGAGAGGTGTAAGGGCTCGTTTTTTGTGGGATGAGTTGACGTTTTTATTGGTATAATTTTTTGGGAGGACAAGGCTTTTTGATCAGTTTTCAATTTGTATTTTGGAAGGCAAGGTGAAGAAAATACTGCAATCCTAGTATTGTTTTTTTATTTTATTTTTAACAGTGCTCACCATGCAGTACACTCTACTAGTTAGTTTTATTCTGTGGGTTGATACAACTACGGCGATAACCAATTTATATATTTTTTTTATGTTGAAGCGCTTTAAAAAAGTGTTTCTATTGTGCAAAACAATATTTATGCTTCACTATCTTCTGATAACCATAACTTTTTTACTTACCAGTATACAGAGCTGTGTAATTGCTTTTTTAGCAGGAGTAACTGACATTTTAATTGGCACCACTTTGGTGTTTATATGAGTTCTTGATTGCTTTTTATTCCATTTTGTGTGCTGCAGGATGAACAAAATTTGCAGTTCACTGTGCGAGTTAAATAACATGACAGTTTATAGGGTAGGTTGTTACACATGCGGCAATACCAAATATGATCACGTTATTTATTTTAATCTTTCTTGGGGCGATTGGCATTTGTAAAGGGGAAAAGGGTTGTGTATGTGTTTTTATTTTCCGTCTGTGTTTTACTGTGTTTTTACTTTTTTACAATAGAGATCAGTACATAGCATTGCTGATCTATACTAGTCTCTATGGCAACTGTCAGTCATCATGCCCAGCAATTTCGACAATGCATTGAGGGCATGGTGGCGTCACAAACAGCCTGGAAGTATTTATTACAACCGCTGCTGCACCGATCACAGGCAGGAGGAGCTCACTCCTCCTGTCTGTGACTTAGCTGTGACGATGTTGATAGATTGTAACAGCTTGTAAGCGCGTTTGTGAGCCCGCAAAATGTGCAGGTCATACTCCCATTTGCGGGAAGTAACGTCCTATGTCAGGAAAGGGTGATGTGGAGTTCTTTGGTAACACCTGAAATCAGATTATTTTCATGGGAGCCTTCTAATATGGGTACTGACAACGTGGATAACCCCTTTCTAAATTTCCAATTAATTACATAAAGATTCCTCTGCACTGTCACATGGGATTTATATATTAGAACATGATGACTTAAGGGCACAATTTATTCTGAGCTAAGACTGATTTTATAAAGTAAGACAGTCCCATTAAACAGCCTTGATGAAAATAAAAAACCTCTTAAAATGATGCATATATACAGTATATATATTGCAATGTTCTCAAGGATCCCCTTGGCCCCGACCAAGGGCAGGTGTTGCAACCCTTTGCCACACACCACAGCCTCCCTCTCCGCACCAGCTAGCTGTGTCTTCAGCCAGAAGGCAAATGCACAGCCCTAACTTCTTTGCTTGCTCCCCTTAAATAGCCACCTGCTGGACTATGTAATCACCTCTCAGGTGTGGTCTCCTCTGCTCCTTCATGCAGAGAAGGAATCAGGGAGGAATGTACTTTCCATAGAGCACTATACCAGAAGTTTTGTCAAATATTCCCTTCTACTTGCTCAGGCAGCCCATGGGACTGGGCAACTGCCACCAAACAACATTGTACTAGTGCATCTGCATTTCCCTGCAGTCTCCCTGGCCTGTGTTCTACTGTAAAGCTGTAAGGCTGCAGGGCTAGAAACCATCTTATCACTCTACTCTTCTTCTCTTTGTTCAAAACATCCACTTTAGAAGGGCATGGTCTGTAACTCACCTGAACTTCCTCTCTAATCGATAATACTTAGGTGACTGCAAAGCCCATCTGATGGCCAAACACTCCTCCTCAACCACAACACAATTTTATTCATGCTGGTCTAACTTCTGGCTTAGTTACATTATGGGATATTCCACCCCATCGCTGACCTGTGACACAACAGCTCCTATACCTAACTCAGACTCCACAAACTCCCTTTTAAACACAGGAGTGAACAGCACCGACTGTGAACACAGAGCTTGCTTTAAGGTCTGAAATGCTTCCTCTATTTCAGGGCTCCATTTCACCATTACTGACTCTTTACCCTTAGTGAGGTCAGTCAAGGAAACTGCTATGGGCTTTACATGGATATAAACTGTCTGTAGTACCCCGTGATGCCCAAGAAGGATCTCACTTGTTTGCTGTTGACAAGCTGTGGTCGCTTCTGAAATACATCCTTCTTGTCATTGTGGGGCTTCACTACACCCCTTCCATTTATGTACCCCAAGTATTTGGCCTCTTCAAGACCAATGTTACATTTGCTGGGGTTTGCCATCAAACCTGCTAGTCACAGATTGTCAGTTACTGCCTGAACCTTCAGTAGATGCGTCTCCTAGTCCAGGCTATGTATAACTATATTGTCTAGGTAGGCCGAAGCATACCGGTGATGTGGTCTTAAAACCCAGTCCATTAATCTTTGGAATGTTGCTGGTGCCCAATGTAGAACCAGAGGAATAGTCACGTGGTGGAACAACCCTTCTGGTGTGGAAAATGCTGCTCTGTCCAAGGTTTTATCAGATTTACATGGTAAATCTTTTCAAATTTTGGTGATATTCAACAAAAAGAATAAACCATAATTGTAACCCTAAATTTGGTTTCTGCTGGTTTTTGAGTGAGTTAACTTACTGTTGCCCAGCACGTTCAGTACTGTGGGGCTAGAACTCTGATGTCACTCCAGTCTGATGTCACTTCAAGCCTAAAGTCACCTTGGGTTACCAATGTGATGTTGGATTCAAAGTGAAGACAGACAGGAGTGACACTAGAGCGACAACACTGCCTGAGTTGAAGCACTGGGGAATGGGCAAGTTAACCCAGAGGGTAAGAGTACCAAAAATTCAGCTTTTGGACATCCCAAACCTGATTTTTTTTTCACAATTTCTGGTAGTCATTTCAAATGAACATGGAGTATGTTGCACTTTAATATATGAATCATGTGGTGTATTGAATGTTGCCCACAAACATCATATGTGTTTGGACAACATTGTTTTTTACCTTTATGTATTAAACAATAACATATCCTATAATCAATGATCCATTCTCTATGAGCTGAGTAATATTCCACCAGTAATTCCCCATTGCTACACAACAATCTTATCATCCACTGATTCCAGATAATTGAAGCATGTGCCAGTAATAAATAATCCATACATTATTCAATGTCACAATTTATTACACAGGGTAATTGATATTTAAAGACAATCATCTCTTCCTATAGCTCCTCCCAAATCAATGTTTTGCTGTCAGGGGAATTAGCCCTTAATACCATTATTACCTACAGCCACATGGAAAGCCACTTTGTTATGAGTTACAGTTTGCATTCTTCTCACACTCTAGTAATAAATTTTCACCCATTAGAATATTACAGCTACAAAGTGCACTGAGCATTGTACACAAAAGGTTATTTATTGCCCCTTTGCCATGCATGAAAATTCCTGATTGTTGGCTTTCCTGCTTGACATTAGTATATGCAACCTGGCATATGAATACTGGTGTGCCATCAGCTTTTGTCCCCCTTATGGATAACAGATGAAATGCATTTAGCCTTACGCTGCCAGCTCTTTCTATCTCTACTGCCAGTAATCACTATCTGCATTTGGTTGATGGATGTTTGTATTTGTTTCGTTTGATTTACATGACCTGACATCTCATATAATGAGCTTCCCATTGCAAACGCCATTCCTAATATTCTATGCTGCACTAATCTATCACTCCCTGACCTTACAAGTGTTAGGGTCACGGATTCAATCAGCACAATGTTGCAGGGTATAATTAATTACACTTTGTCCCCCAACTTCTTCTTGTGGTGATGAAAAACATATTTTTAGAAAGCTTCTCCAGGAAATAAAACGCTGGCTCTGTCATAAATCTTATCCATTTTTATTTTTTTTCTGATGATTATTCCAGTATGTACTTAAACAAAAAACACTTGCTCTGCTTCTGGGAAGCAACAATAACCATGGTCATCAGAGCTAAAAAGCTTTTACAAACGCGCTGCCCGGCTGACCCAGATGAAGCCAGCTTAACTTTGTTTAAACTTTTCCCTCATTTACCAGCCTGCTACAGAAAAGGCCAAAGAGTCACAGGAAGGATTTCTCTCCCAGGAATACTTATTTTTGCACCAGTCAATCACTGTGTATCTGACCTTGACCCATGCACCTTTCAATGCAAGCTACTGAGCAATGAATTAGCTAGGATAATAGATTGCCAGCTATGGTGAGCAGCCACTCACTGTTTTCCTTTTGTATACTGATTTATTACCTCGCCCTAGGTTTGTAAATAATGAACTGCTCAATGTGTATAGCAGCAATGCTGGGCCATAGGTCTTTCCTTTACAGTCAGGCACACATTTCATTTCTTCCTCCTGCTCATGTGTATTTCTGTGTATCACTGACAATATCTAGTTATAATATATATGTCATATAATATTTAAATTTATTTAATATTTATATTATGATATTTATATCATACTAGCAGATTTACCCATTTTCTCACAGGTTTAGTTTAAGGCAATGTTTACCCGGCTTATTTGCGGGGTGTAATTACTCCCCGCAATTGCGCCGTGTGGACGTGGGCGGGAGTGGGGGACTGGCACCTCGCCGGCCCATAGACTATCATTACTAGAGGCGCGTATACGCCGCTAGAAAATGACATGTCACTTATCTCCCCCCGCGGCGGATTCGCCGAGCAGGGAGAAGAGACGTAATCCATAGTTCTCTATGAGATCTGTGGATTACCGTAATGACTGGGACGGATTTCAGCCGTAATTCGCGCAGTACGGCACGTAATTACGGACTGAAATATGTCCCATTTTAAGCCGTGTGAACATAGCCTAAGTGTTTGTTGTTTGTACACACGGTTAAATGTTTGTTATTTGTATGTGTAGATTGCCACTGGTCAGCCTGGAGACGGACTTGGGTCAGCTGAGAAGTTTCTCTGAGATTGCAGGCTGCAGCTCGCTTTTGGCTGTGATGCATCTGGTCAGTCTGGGACTGCTAAGAGGTTTCAGCAGCTTTGTCAGCAGTCATGCGCTTTGCCACAGGAGTCTTTTGGCCAAGTATAGCATTCCCTTTTTGAGGCACGATTGGTCTGAAAGAGTTTCAGTTACGAGAATGCTGAAATTCCGAATAGCAACACTGTTCATGGCAAGTCCCTATTTTTGGGAATACATGAAGAATGGTAGGTCCTACACAGCTGAAACCCAATCTGAAACCTTCAAAAGCACCTGATTTACTGATGTGCCAAATTTCTTGAAGATTGGTCCAGTGGTATATCTGCCCATACAGAACTCAGGTTCAGGGTGAATTTTTTATGAATTTGTTGAGAATGTTAGGTCCTAGGGAGATAAAGCCCAACATAAAAATTTTGAAGCACCTGTTTAAGCTATCTACCAAACTTGGTGCAGATTGGTCTAGTCATCTGGACATGCCTAAAGAACAATATTATATTTTTTATTGGTATTATTGTAATAAGATCTTAATTTCATACACCTAATCTTAAAGGGGTTTTCTCATTACAATAGTTAGCTTTTAATATGTAGGGAAAGGTAAATGAAGACTATGGCAAAATACATTGGATGTTGATTTTGCTTTGGTGAGGAGAAAAAATATTTTATCTCCTCTTAGAGCATACAAGTTTCTCTGGTTACCAACCATCTCTCCCCACATCTTCCTGCTCCTTGCTCTCTGCTTTCTTTTTGCTTTAAGCTGCCACCAGTGAGTTAGTTCATCTATGGTGAGTCACTACCTGCAGAGTCTTATCTTTAGCAATGCATTTTGTTTACTTACAGTATCTAACATTTTTGTAAATATTGTATTATATGTTTTCATGAGAGAACACTAAAGATATGAAACTGAAAAAACTATAAAATAGTCAGTGTGCAGATTGTATAACAGTGTACATTTGGATAACTCTCAAAATAGCTCAACACACAGCTATTGATGTCTAAACTGCTGGCAACAAAAGTGAGCATACCCCAAAGTGAAAATGAACAAATTGTGCCCAATTTGCCATTTTCCCTCCACAGTGTCATGTGACTCAGTAGTGTTGCAAGGTCTCAGGTATGAATGGGGAGGAAGTGTGTTACATTTGGTGTAATCGCTCTCACACTCTCTTATACTGGGCACTGGAAGTTCAACATGACACCTCATGGCAAAAACTGTCCGAGGATCTGAAAAAAAAAGATTGTTGCTTTACATAAGGATGGCCTGGGCTGTAAGAAGATTGCCAACACCTTAAAAAATGGCTGAGCATGGGGGCCCAAAGATCTACAGGGGTTTTTAACAAGCGGTTTATGGTACAGGCCTTCACCGGGTTGACCAAAAAGGAGTACACATCTCAGTTATACCCAGAATTTTTTTTCAAAATGTGTTACCAGAATTGCTGCAGGGGTTTTTTAAAGGGGGGGTTGTGGTCAGCATTTGTGCTAGATGCAAAAATTGGTCCACATAGATAACCTTGAATAACCCAGGGGGATGATGCCAAAAACCCTGAAAAAAATTTTGGGTGAAGAAAGTGATAAGGCAGGTTACGGAATTTTGTCCTGTGGTTTGATGAGCCCAGATAAATTATTGGTTAAGATGGTGTCAAGTGGAACCCGGTAAAGGTACAAAGACAAGTGTTCTTCCCTACTTTCCAGCATGTGGTCGGAGGTCATGGTTTGGGGCTTGTATGGAGTGCCAGCTGTGGGGAGCTAAGTTCATTGAGGGAGCTATGAATGCCAACTGTATGTGTATTTTGAAGAGAGCAAAACCCCCACCCCTTCAAAAACTGGGCCACTGGGCAGTTTTTCAAATAACAATTAAAACACCCTCAGATGATATTGTAAAGAAAATTGGGGTAAAAGTGGTGAATTTGGCCCAAAATATGTCCCCACACCAAAACCCTTATTTAGCATTGTGGGGCCCCTCAAATGGAAGAAAAAAGGAGGCAAGGTTCAAACACCACCAGCTTGTGATGTCAGCTGAAGGACATTCTTTTAAAAATTTTCCCGATAGTTTATCATTATTGTATTGACCCTTGCATGATATCTATTAAAGAAAAATTTTATAAAACGTTTAGGGAGATTTGAAAGTTTTGGCGGCATTGCGATATTTGTCTAGGAAAAAATATTTGTCAGTCACCATTGTGCAAGTTCTCCCAATTAAAAAGGGGGGAGGCCTGAAATTGACATAGGTAGCCCTAACTATTGGGAGCAAAATGAGAAAAACAATCCAAAAGTCAATGTCTGATTTGGAAAAAAATTTTTTTATTTGCAAACTGGGGTGGGAAAAAAAGTTTTGGTCAATTTCAAAACAAGCAAGTTTTTGGGCTTACAGACCTGAAACTTTTCTTTAAGAGGCTCCTTGTCCTCCACTTTTTTCCTTGAAAGGCACCTGTTTGAAATTGTGAAGATGAAATGTGGGGGGTATTCGCATGACAGTGATCCTAGCAAACCGTTGGGAATGAAGGAGTGGCTTCTAAAAAGCTTTTCAGGTCGGGAGGGCCTGCAAGTCCCAGATTAACCCCATAAAAAAACTTTGGAGGGGTTGAAAGTCCGTGTTGCCAGCGACCCCCCAAAACTCACTGTCTAGAAAAGATTGCATGGGGGGAATGGGCCAACATACCCCGCAAAAGGGTTGTGTGCCAACCCCCTTGTGAAGACTTACAGAAAACGTTTGACCTCGTCATTGCCAAAAAAGGATATATAACAAAGTATTGAGATGAAATTTTTTTATACCCAAAAATTATTTTTCCACCCTAAATTTTCAAAAAAAAAATTCTTTCCAAATCAGACAATGTGATTTTTTGGATTTGTTTTCTATTTTGTCTCTCATAGTTGGGTCTACCTATGATGACAATTCAGACCCTCTATATTTTTAAGGGGGAGAAAATTTCACAATTGGTGGGTGACCCTGGTTATGGAAAAAAAACCATTTTTAGCGTTACGTTTGGTTTGAAATCGGGCGATAGTCGATAGTGGCCACCCCCTCGATAGGTTTTTTTATGTGAGCGTCGATTAGAGCGAATGAATTAAAGTCTTGGGAAGCAACAACACCCTTCATTTTACACCCAAACAGGGCGGGAGAAACTGGAATTAAAAGCCACAACAGTCAAATGGGTACTGCTCATTTGGGACAACAAAATTTGGCTAT
>JAODAL010086545.1:0-10218 GCA_025379985.1 Phyllomedusa bahiana | reverse complement strand
GGGGTGGCCCCCCGACCCATCCCCTTCGGCCTTTCCGAAAACCCAAAGAGATTAGCTGTTTGGGAAAGAAGTTATTCAAAAAAAAAATGACACTACCTTTGCAAACGGGAAAACTAGGGCCAATGGGGACACACAACTGCCAGCTTTTTTTAAACCGAGTCCAGGCCCTCGTGACAAGTATTGTACCTATAAATGGTCCTTGAGTTTTTTTTAAATACCCCCCCCATTTGTTAAAACCCAGGGTTTTGGGATTTTTACTCCCAATACAGTAAACCCTTTCCCTCAGAGCATTTCCTTTCCCCCCTTTAGATGCCCGGGGCCTATGTTTTTATTAAAGAAAAAAAGTCCTGGGGGGAAGGAACCAGGGCGTGACTGGGCATTTTTAAAAAACGGGGCACGGTCGGACAAAGCCTAAAACCCCCTTTCCCCAAAAAAAAATTGTTTTTCAGAGGGAGTCTTGGCCCACTTTATAAACCGCATTCTTTTTTTTAATATCCCAAGTTTCCTGATAATTGGGAAAAAAGGTTTTCGGGTAACATTATACACTGGGGGATTTTTCCCTTTTTATTACTTGGGATGAAAATACCCCGGGAAACCCCAAAATTTCATAGGCATCTGTTGGACCACGAACTGCCGGAGAAACCTCAGGGGCCCAAAACACGGGCCTAACAGGGTATTTTAAAGCTTTTAAAAGGCCCTTTTTTCCTTTTGTTGGGTTGGCCCAAACGAAAGAAATTTCTGCGAATCTGAGAAAAAACCCCCTGTAATACCCTAAAATTTTCCCGAAGATGTTTTGGACCTGATTTCTTATTTTTAATTCTGAATACCCTCCACTTTATTTAACTGAGACTTTAATGTCCACCTTTTAACCCCCTTCCCCGGGAAAACGCAGAAATGCAGCCTTTCCCTTGCGGGAATTTGCGTTCCCGCAAATGGATGTATGAATTCGAAACTGGTTTTCGTGCGGGTTGGGGCGGCCCCAAGAGGGATCGCAAAATTTGAAAAACCAGGGGTTTAAATTACGCGGGGTCATGCGCATCACCCACGGCCGGAGGTGATTTCCGGGCGGGTTTTAAAAAACCCCTAACTCCGACGATTAATTAAGATTCATCGGAGAAGCGGGCAAGAAAGGAGGAGGGAGCCCCTCCTGTGCCCCAGGCGCGCTGCAACAGGGGAGTGCTGCAGCGTCGCTTTCCCCGGAGGGGTTTCCCGGGAAGTGGTCGTTTGTGGGGTAATGTTGCCCAAAATGCATTGTGGGTGGGAGATGGGGCGAATATTTTTTAAACGAAGTGGAATTCTTTTAGAATTTCAGGAAAACTTCGGTTCGGAAAAGAAAGTCGAAATTTTGGGGTATTGGGGTGTGAACGAAATGCTTTTGATTGTTTAAAAGGCCCTGCGAGCCCCAGGGGCGTTACATGGGGCAAAGCACTCTGGGAGGAAGAAGGGCATAGCCTGCAGGGCCCATGTGCAGAAAAATGAAGCCAATCAGGGAGGGGGGGGGAAATTCGTGACGTCCCCGCACAAAATAAAAAGACCGTGGCGCCGTGGGGCTCACACCCCCTCTCCTGTACTAAATAGGGAAGGGGGCTGTGCGGGTGATAGGCTTTTGAAAAATCTGATTTTTTAAACCCCAAGGATTTTTGGGGGGTGTCCCCAGAGTTGTTCTTTAAATGTTATTTTTTGATTTTTTGGGGGTTTTTTGGATCTAAAAATCCGGGTGGGGCCCATGCGTGCTTTATACATTCAAAAACCCAAGGGGGGATCTAACCCAGTTTCCTGTTGTTTTCATTTAAAAAAAAACCAGCGTTTTTACTTTTAAAAATACCATTTTCTTTTTTGGGGCTGCTGAAATTTTTTGGGCAATTTACACCCCAGGGGGTTAATTAACCCTTTGGTTTTGCGGGTTTTGGGGGTGACAAAAAAAAACCTTTCTTTTTAAACCCCAAAATATATTATTTTTTTTTGGTAGCCTAATTCTCAAGGCAAAGGGGCAATTAAAACTTTTATCTCTTGTTGGTGGGTTTGAAAACGAAATTTGGGAAACCACGTCAATCAAATAGTTTGTGGGAAAAAATTTTTTTGGGCAATTTAACCCAGGGGTTAATTAAGAGTTTTTTTTTGGGCGGGTGGGTTGACAAAAAAAAAACCCGTCTTTTTAAAAAGCCAAAATTTATAATTTTTTTTTGGTAGCCTAATTCACAAGCAAAGGTTTAATTACAACTGTATCTTTGTTTTTTGTGGGCGTAGAAAACACGAAATTGAAAAACCCCGCTACAAAGCTACTAGTTTGTGCGGTCTTAATTTTCTTTGGCCCCTTTTACACCCGGGGGTTAAATTAAAGGGGCGTTGTTTTGCTGGGTTTTGTGACAAAAAAAAACCTTTTTTTTTTCAACAAAAATTTATATTTTTTTTTTTTTTGGTAGCCTAATTCAAAAAGCAAGGCTTTTCACTGTATCCCCTTGTTGTGTGGCTTTTGGGGAAAACCCCGAAATTGTAAAAAGCAAAAAGCTATTTTTGTGGGCCCCAATTTTCTTTGGCGAATTTCATCCGGGGTTAAATTTAAAAGGCGTTTTTTTGCGGTTTGTGCTGACAAAAAAAAAAAACGTTTTTTTTCAACGCCAATTTATATATATTTTTTTCGGTAGCCTAATTCCAAGAAAGGCAAATTTTAAAAACGGTTTTCTCTTTTTTTTTTTTTGGGCTGTGGCGTTAAAAAAAACCGCTTTTTGAAACCGTTTCAAAGCAAATTAAGTTTGGGCGGCCCAATTCTTTGGGCAATTTAAACCCAAAGGGGTTAAATTTTAAGCTTTGTTTTGGCTTTTGCGGGAAAAAAATTTAAATCCGTCTTTTTAAACACCAAAATTTTAAAACAATTTTTTCTTGTGGGTTTTTAAATTCAAAGCGAAGGTTTTTTTAAATGTTTGTGCTTTTACTTTAAATTTAAAAACACACTTTTGCTTGTAAACGACACATACAAGTAAATTTTTCCTGGCCTTTTTGTGGAGGTTTTTTTATACCCAAAGGGTTCCCCAAAGTTGTTACTGGGTTCTTTTGGGGAGTCAAAAAAGGGGTGTATATTTTAAATTTTCAGATAGCTTCTTTCAAACAGTGTTTTTAACTTTGGGAACCCCAAAACAGTATGTCAGACAGGAGGTGGCGGGCCCTTGCAACTGCGAAGGGGGCAGGGCAAAAACATTTTGAAACGGGCCCAGGTCGCAGCACAGCAAGGGGGAGCGGCAGACGGGGTCACCCCATTTTGAGGCCACAACTGCCGCTGTCATCTAGGGGCCCCCGGTGTTGTTCAGCAACAAAAAGGGGTTCTTAAATTGGTTGACTAGGTCATCCCTTTTTCCTCCCAGATGAAATCTGAAAACCCCCCCCAAAGGCGGTGGGAACCTCAGACCAAAAAACTTTTTGGGCATGGCCGGGGCGGGTCAGGGCCCTCACCGTTTAACCCCGCCTCTGCCCCATCCAGTTCCCCGCCGGGATCTACTTGGGGTTTGGGGCCCTAAAGCGAAACTTTTAGGGGGGATGAAAAATTTTGGGGAGGGCAGTAGCGTTGGTTGGAAAGCGAAGAAAATGGGGCCAATATCCCCGCTTTTTGGGCAGAGGGGGAAAGAAATAGATGTGGGAGGGGGTGGCTTGGGGGGTTAATGTGGTGGGGGGTCAAGCCCGGTTTCCAAAACCGGGGGATGGGCCCATTTGTGCCTTTGAAAAAAAATTGATGATGTTTGGTCCCAAAACCCCCACTTGGGGGCCGGGGGGGAAGCAAGGGCTTAAATCATGTCAGGGAAGGGGGTTTAAGCTTGGGGTTTCGGCGCAGCGCAGCCAGAAAAGGGGTTTTTGGTGGCCTTTGGTGGCAGGGGGAAAGCAGCGTTTTGGGTCGGGACCCAAGCGGCCCCCGGGGGTTTAAAAAAAACCCGCTTGCGGTCCAAGAGGTTCCCGGCACAGGGCTAGCAAAGGGGCACCCGGCGGCGTAGCCATCAGTGCGGAGGGGTTTGGCTTTTAAAACAGGCTACCCGGGTGGGGCAGTTTTTTTGAAAAGGGCCCCCGGGAGGAGCCAAATTTGGGTTTATATGTTGAATCTTGGGCGGGAAAAGTGAAGCGTGGCCAGGGGCTAATTTTGGCCCAAAAAGGGGCCCTGCGTAAACCCTTTGCGGGGTCACCACCCGGGGGCCCTGGGAAACTTTGGTCCCAGATGTGGGGTCCATCCTCCCGGGGAAGCAGCAGAAGGGGCCCAAAAGTGGCACGCATGCCATTTCAGCGTCAAGGCCCACCCCCTCTGCAAAAGGGGCCGATGTTTCTTTTTTGGGCCCTTCCTCCCGGTAAAATTTTGCCCCTGCCCTGCAACCCCGGGGCGCCAGCGTCGTTCAGGGGAGGCGATTGTAAAGGACAACTTTAAGGGTCCAACCTTCCAAAGGGTTTGCAGAAGCGGACGTGTCCTGTCCAAGTTTTTTGGTACTGCAGTCCCCCCCTTCCCAAAAGGTGGACTCTGACCCTTTTGAGAAAATAAAGGTTGTGCCGGGCCGAGATGGAGAGTTCCAAAGGGCCCTTATTTCTTTTCCAAAAGGCAAATTACCAAACACTTCATAAATATGTAGAACAGAAAGTTTGGGTAGTCCTTGAGCTTATCGGTTTTTTCCAAAAGGGAACGGCCAAACGCGGACGGGCTGGGGCTGTAATTTGGTCAGGGGGCCGTACATGTCCTTTTCGGCCCCCTTTTTTGAAAAGGGTTCCTGCCCGGCCAAAACCAAAACTTGGGGCAGGAGACGCCCCTTTCTCCTCCACGTTGTCAAAATGCTGTCCCGCGCCCAAAGTCCCCCCTCCTCCTCCACCCCCCACCACCCTTCACCCACAAATACTGCTCCATCATAACCCCAAAATGTTGGGGGACGCGGTGTCCCCGCAGTTCTTAAACCTAGCTTTTTCCCCCGGCCCAAAAGAAAAAAAAAGGGGGGGTAAATGTCCGCGTTTATGCAGCAAGAAATCGATGTTTGTGGCTTTCTCCGCGCCCCCCCTGCAAATCGGAACCATGGTTTACGGAAAAATGGGAGGAACATGGTGTTTCCGCGCTGCACCGGGGGGGGGATGGTCCAAAGGCCCTGATGGCGCACGTGTTCAATTCTGGTTGTATAAAGGTTTGAAATCTTCCCCGTCTTTAGAAAAAATTTTGGGAAAAAGGCCAGGAAAAATGGGGAAAGCACTTTTTCCCTTGGACCCAAGCCAAAGGGAAAAACCCCCCTCGAGTTGCAGCGGCAGAAGGCCCCCCCCAACAAAGCTTTATTTGCGTTTTTTTCCACCCCTGGAATTCCGCCTGCCCCTTTTTGGACCCAATGTATTAACAAAAGAAAAGGGGCCCTTAACGATTTTTTGATGATCCGGCGGGCAGAAATATCCCCTGTGGGAAATTTGATGTCAGCCAAAATGGCGCTCATTTGGGGGACACCTCCGTTTTTTTGGGCCTTCGAGGTGGCCCCGTTTTTTTGTAAATCGCCAGGAAACCCCACGGGATGGGAAAAACGTCAAATTCCCCTGCTTATGTTTTGGAACGATGCTGAAAAAATTTTCTGGGCAGGGGGGTGGAAAATGTGGCGATACAAAACTGTGGCCACATGAGTCCGGGGGGGAACTGAAATGGAGGAGGAGGAAGGGAAAGGGCAAATTGGGGCAGAAGCATTGGTTGGTGAATTTAGTGGATTTTCTACCCGGTGACTAGGGGGGGAGGGCAGGGCAGCTTGGGGGAGGTGGATGGAGATGGGAATCGAGGAAAATGACTCCCAGCACCGTTGGAAAATATACAGTGGAAATTTGGGGCAGGGAGCCCCCCGGAGTCACTTGTGGGATGGCCCCCAGCATGATTATTTGCCTGGCTAGTGGGCGGGAATTTTTTTTGCAAAACCGGCAGAGGGTTTTTTTGGCTCTCCCCCCTATTGGACCCTCGCTACCCGGGCCAAAATTTGGGGGCCTTTTTCCCCCTATTTTAGGGGGAAGACAAACTCAAATAATTTTGGGAAAACCCCCCCGTAAATTTAGTTGGCCCCCTGCCCATGTGCGGCCCCTCTTTCCCCCCTCTGAACAGGGTCTGCCGGGGGGTTTTTAGCCCCTCAAAAGTACTAATGCCGCCCGGTTTCTGGGGGAAAGGGGGGGGGGGTAGGAGCCGTCCCTTCTCCCTCGCAGTAACCCAAGTCTGGAGGGCCAATAATGGGGAAATTCCTTCACCCGCCAGTGAGGTGGGCAGTCCCCAGCAGCAGCGCAGCAGGGCCCCGGAGCTTCCCCGAAACCAAAAGGTTTTTGGGTACTTGGACGCCTTTTGCCACCCCCGTTTGAAGATCCCCTGGATTTTGGGCAGCCAAAAAATGGTTTTGTGGCCAACTTGCCGAGTTTGCAGTGGAGAAAGCTGTCCTGCCCGGGGGAGTTTGGGTTGGGATCAGAGGGGGGGTGTTCAGTGCGGCGGGGGCCTTTGTTACCCCCAAAGGGAAGGGAAAAAAATTTGTCCCCGGGAAAATTTTTAAAGACTGACCCCTTTTTCAAGATGGGAAACAGGCGTGGGGTGGCCCCGGTTTCACACCCAATGCCTTAGGCGTCAGTCGGGTTTTAAACTTTCCCGCCTAAACCCCTATTTTTGGGTGCCCCCCCCGCCGGGTGCCCCACATCTGATGATAGTTTTTCCATCTGCCCCCACCCCCGTCTTTAACCCGGGAATTTGGGATTCCCCCCAAAATCAACACTCTGGGGCATTGTGCCCCATAAAAATTTCTTAAAGCTGTGCTGCGTTGCTGTTGGCCCCTGACAAACCAAAAACTGTGGCATTGTGCACTCTGCGGCCTGGACTGTTTTTCCACCCCCCAAAAATGTCTTTTTGCCCACTTTTGACCTCATGCTGTTGCTCCTGTCATCACCCCCCAATCTCTGTCATTTTTGCCAATTTCCTGACCTCATGCTGCTGCCCCCCGTGACCCCCCTTCGTCATTTCCCCCTCGGTGGTATTACTTTTTTGCCCCTGCAGTTTTTTATTGTGCCCCTTTCGACCTTCAGGGTGCTGTGTGATCCCGGGCGTTTCCCCTAAAAAACTGTGTCATTGGCCCTGCCGCCTCCCTACTGCTCCCCGGGCCCCCCACACTGTTTGATTGTGCCAAAACCCGTGGCCCTTAAAACTGTTTGCCGCCTCCATAATTTTTATTGTGCCTGTCTGAACCCCTTTCTGTGGCCGTGCCCCCACACTGTGTGTTTTTGCCCTCCTTTTGGGCCCAAAAACTGTTTGCCCCCCTCCCTTTTTAAAGTCATTTTTGCCACTGTCAACCTCTTTCTCTGCTGCCGTGACCTCCCCCAACGGTATCATTGTGCCCTTGTGGACCTTTTTACTGTTTTTTCCCCCCTCCAAAAAATGTCAAATTTTGCCACTGCCTGACCTCTTTTGCTGCCGCCCTGACTCCACATGTTGTATTGTGCCACTTGTGGCTTAATACTGGTTTTTTTCCCCCCCTTCAATGTCTTTTTGCCCTGCCTGACCTCAAAATGCTGCCGCCGTGACCCTCAACCCTGTGTGATTTTTGCCCCTCCCGTGGCCTAATACTGTTTTTTCCACCTTTCCGAATTTCCATTGTGCCCCTGTCTGACCTCATTTTCTGCTGGGCCCCCTTTTCCCCCCAAAATGTGTGATTGTTCCCAATCTTTGCCCAATAATGTTTTTTTGCCTCCTAATTTTCAGTGCCCCTGTTGACCTCATTCCCGGGGCCCCCGTGACCTCCACACTGTATCAATGTGCACTCTGTGGCCCAATACTGTTTTGGGCCCCCTCCTTAAAAATTCCTTTTTGCCTGGGTGACCCATACTGCTGGGCCCCGGACCTTTCCCCCACTGTGGGATTGTGCCAAAACTGTGGCCTAATTTCCCGTTTTGCCCCCTCCCGAATTTCCAAATTGGGGGCCCCCGGGCTGACCTTTTTACTGCTGCCCCCCTTTACCTCCCCACTGTGTGATTGTGCCACTCTGTGGCCTTTTTTCTGTTTTTTCCCCCACCAGAATGTCATTGTTTCCCCTGCCTGACCCATGCTGCTGCTGGGCCTTTACCTCCACAAGGGGGGTTTATTGTGCCCCTCTGTGGCCTAATTTTCTGTTTTGCCGCCTTTCCCGTTAAAGTCATTGTGCCATGCCGGGCCCCATGCTGTGTGGCTGCCGCCGTCAAAATCCACACTCTATCAATTTAAAGGTTTCCATTTAGCTCTCCCGCTTGTTTTTTTTCCCAAACTTTCGCTAGCATGACTTTATCGGTACATTCCCGCTTGAGTTTTTTGGTCAGTTTTTTCCCTCTTTTAAATGCCCAGGGGAAATTTTTTAGTGAAGCGATTCTTTAAAAGCGGCGGCCCGTCATGTGCGTGTCATACTAAAACAAAATTGTTTGAAGACCAAACCAAGCTCCCCCTTTTCAATTTAAAACATTTGGGACAACGTTTTACAGCACCCGGGGGCTCTGGGCAGCCTGGAAATTGCTGGGTTTTTTTGTGATTGTGCCGAAAAAATTCGGACCGAAACTAATTTTTCGGGAAAAATTTGGCGAAGTTTAACAAAACGAATTTTTTTGGAAAATTGGCCAAAATTTAATTGTGGGCCAAACAGACCCGGGCAGTTTCATGGTGGACCGTACCCCGGCCAGCAAAACTGTGTTCCCGGCCTGCCCTTGTTAAAAGCAATTTTTTTGATTGCTGTTTCAAATTCCCCCTTTTTAGGAAAAAAATAAAAAAGAAATGTAAACAAGTGTTTAAAAAAAATTTAAAAAAAATTTTAAAAAGAAATAAAAAAAACCAAACACAAAAAATTAAAAAAAAAAATGCGTACATCGCCTTTTCCCCTTTTCAAATGCCAAAAAGCCCCAAAAAAGATCAAAAATTTAAAAAAAAAAACCCAAAATTTGGGATTGCCGCCCTTTCGTAAAAGCCTGTCCTATAAAAAGGGTTTATATTAATTTAAACCCCTACGGGAATGCTTTTTTAAAAAAAAAAAAAACCCAAAAAAATCAAAGAAATTTTTATGTATACAGAAAAATAAAAAAGTTATGGCCCCTCAGAAGACAGAGTTTCATAAAAAATTTTTTTTACACAATAAAAAAAACTTTTTTTTAAAAAACTTCAAAATAAAAATATAATAAAAATTTGGGTTTTCGCTGAAACGTATCAACCCCCAGAGTAAAGCTAACTTTTCATGGTTTTTTCACAGTGAGCGCTGTTTTAAAAATTTAAAAAAACACTACTAAAGGGTTGCAGTATTTTTTTTAAAAAAGCCTTCCAAAAAAAAAGGGTTTTAAAAAACCCATCAAGAAGTTTTTGTCCCCCCAAAAAAAAATTATACCCAAAAAAAATTTCAAATCATCCGGGAAAAAACAAGCCCCCACTTTCTTTTCCCTGAAAAAAAAATTTAAAAAATTTTTTGGCTTCAGACTTTCGGGGATGCAAAAAGTGTTTTCCTTTTTTAATAAAAGAGCTTTTATTGTTTTTTAAAAGCAAAAAATTTAAAAAATGAAAAAAATAACCAAAATTTTTTTTTCGCGGGAATGTTTTTGACCCGCTGAGGGAAACTAGCATGTCATTTTTTACCGAACGGTGATCGCTTTTAAAAATAAAAATAAAAAAAACCTACCGGAAATTTCTGTAATTTTTTTTCAAAAATTTCCTCACAAAAAACCTTAAATAAAAAGTTAAACAAAGCGTCAAATGGTCCCCAAATTTGGGGACCAATAAAAATTTTTCAACTCATTTCCCCCCAAAAAAAAAAGCCCCAAAACAGTTCGTATACGAAAAATAAAAAAAAACTTTTGGGTTTCAGAATTTGGACAAAAAAAAAAACGCAATTTTTTATAGACCTTTTTCTATTGTGTAAAATAATAAAACATTAAAAAAAACTTTATAAAATTTTTTTTCGTTGCAATTTTTACTGAAAAAAAAATAGTTAAAAATTTCCTGTCTTTTTCACTGCACGGTGAAGATTGTAAAAAAGAAGGCCAAAAAAAAAATGGCGGAAAGGGGTTTTTCCCCCATTTTAATTTTGCCCAAAAACTAAAAAAAAACTTTGGAACCCCCTGTGCGCCCAAAATGCACAGTACCCCCCCCTTTGATGAAAATACTGAGGGGTTTTTGGGAAACCCAAAAAGGGGCGATTTTGCAAGGGTTTTTTTGTTCTTGGGACTTTGGGGGCTTTGCAAATCGACATGGCCCCCCAAAACCCC
>JAODAL010086544.1:0-10218 GCA_025379985.1 Phyllomedusa bahiana | reverse complement strand
GCGTCCTTGATTCCACGTGCCCCGGGGGACCCGCCATTTTGTTATGTTGTTCGTTTAGAGGAACTCCCCCAATGAGGAAACCCGGCTGCCGTGTTAAAAGGGTAGGTGAAAAAAAAGCCTGTAGGTGATGAAAAAGTCCCTTATAATAAATGACAACCTCCGGTGAGTGAATTTTTATCCCCCCTGTTACGGGTGCCCCTGCGCCCTGTGTCGGGTGAGGAACACTGCAACGCTAAAAAAACAAAAAGAAAAAAAGGAAAGACCAAAAGGCCCTTGTAGTTTAACCCAGGTCCGCACCCCCCTCATAAAGACGTGCCCAAGGAAATGAACAGGTGTGATTGCTCAAGGGGAATTGACAGAAGTTAAAGGGGTTTTCCAGCAAAAAAAGATGGTTTTATTGAATATCTAATTTGGGAAAACTCGTGCGCAAGTGCTGGAAAACCCTTTTTTAATTCGTCTTTTACACCCGCAAGCTGCGACGTTGGGGAAACATTGCCGTCCGCTCCTGGTCCGTCCTGGCGCGCGCCCCTGCTGCGGCGGGTGCCCCGCGCCCTTAGTGGCGGGCCGCGGCACTCCCGGGGGAAATTTAAAGGGACAGTGCGCGGTGATTGGTTTTCCCCGGGACGGTCTATTTTACCTGCCTTCCCCAGCACTTTGCCGAATGGGATAGTGTTTGGCCCTGGGGGAAGCGTTCAAAGTGTCTTGCCCTTTTAAAGGTCAGTCCCTTCTCCTCCGTCCCTTGACACGAACTTGCCCCCCTGTCCTGACCTTTGCCTGTCCCCGACTATGGCCTGTTCACGATTTTGTACCAGCAACATGGTGCCACCGAAAGAAGTCATCAGGGGTAGCGAGGGGTAGAAACCGCCGCAGCAAGTCCTCCCGCGTTCGGCGGGTTGGTAAAAAATGGACTACTTAATTCCGTTCCCTGGGGGCTTCATCCAGTTTGTGGGGTCCAGGGACCCACTCCACACCCGAAACAGCGATTGGGCTGGATCCCGCCAAGTCCCTTTACCGAGGTCTCCGCCTCATCCCTGTGGTTAGAAATTAAGCAGATGGCGAGCGAAAGTAAACCAACTGTACTATGTTTGCAAGTCGGCCCACTCAGCAGAGCAAAGGGGCGGCCCGTGGTAAAGAAGCAGCGTGTTCGGGGAACCCGCGGCCCAACTCCGTTGGGCCATGGAGAAGTTTGAGGGGGACTCAAAGGGCTGCAGGGGGTTCATCCCCCAGTGTGCTCCCGTGGAACTTATGGGGTCTTTCCCCAAAAAGGTCCAAGGTGGCCTTTTGGTCGTTCCTTCCGGGGAAAAAGCCGGCCCTGGGGGCCCCACTTTGGGACCGAGGCGATCTTTCACGGGATTGGCGACATTTGAGGAGTTCGCGGAGTCTTGGGGCCCTCCCCGCATGTCTCTAAAAATGTTTTATTAAAAAAGCGGGGAACTCCTCTTTGGTGATACCCATGCAATTTGCCCCTTAGCTCTAAATTGGGGGGAATGATGTGCTTGTGCCCCCGTTCAAGAGGGCCTCTCGGCCATTTTAAAGGATGCCTCCCCAACCCGGGACTCTCAACGTCATTAAGTGGTCATCCATCTGGAAAAACCGTAGACACCCCGTTTCTCGGGAGAGGGGGAGCTCCGTAGGAAGGGAAACCCAGCTCAAACCGTGGTCCCCCGTCTTGCCCCAGTGTTTCAGCGTTCTCCATGCCCCCCCCCGAGCCTTGGGAAAGAGACATGAAAGTGGAAGAAACCCCCCTGTTCCGAAAAGAGCTTGTCGGGGGCGTGGGGGAGAAGTTGTGTTTACTGGGCGCCAAACATTGTAGGGGTTGCCCATTCTTCGGCAAGTCGGGAAACGCAGCACTGGAATTCGTGGGGAGGCCCCCCCTGGTGTGAGAAATCCTTCCCCAGGTCTTGCTGCCGCTTGGTCCCCCAAAATTCCGGAATCTTTTCCCGAGTGTGGGCCCTTCTGGTTTCCCGGATGGCGGGGTTTAGGTTGCTTCGTTGGGCCCAAGTATGTTTCGGTGGTCCACCTGACAAACCTTGGTCATTCCTCGTAGTGGTGAATTTAAAGGACCCCACCCTTTTCCCGGGACTGAACCAGTGGTTAAAAATAGGCCCCCTGACGGGAAAAGGATCCGTTTTCGTGTTGCCCTTCTTCCTCGGCTTTTTGGGGTTCTTTGGAACAGGTCACCCCCCTATGGGGTTTGGAAAGAGGGGGGGGTTGGGGTTTTGGGGGGCCCGGACTCCCAGTCTGTTGTCTTTCGGCACCCCCCCGGGTGCCCCCCAGCCCTCCAGTCCTTTCCCCCAAGCCATACTGGTTTAACACCTTTCGGGACTTCCCAAGAGTTTTTTGAGAGGCGAGTGGCCTTCTCCTTGCCCTTTGATTGCCCCATAGACGTACCGGGACAGTCCTCCCGGGGTAGGGTCTCCCCGTCTCCGTACCAAAAATTGGGCGTGTGGGCCTATGTAGAAGAAAATTACAAAAGGGTTTACCCGCAAATTACTTTCCCCGGGGCGGGTCCCGGTTTTTTTTTGTGGAGAAAAAAAGTGGACCCCGAAAAAGCATTGACTAAGGGTCTAAAAAGTCCCATCAAGCCCGGTCCCCTCTCCCTTTAATCACGGAACTTTTGCCGTTGGGGGGGCCCAAGTCTTTTCCTTTTTGGCTTGCGGGGGGGGGGGATAATCTCCCCGGATTTTGGGAAAGGGCGAGGGGAAGAGGGCCCTTCAATACTGTGGGGGACTTGGTATCTGTATTGCCCTTGGTTATGAAACGCTCCGGCCGTTTCCGGGAATTTGTCAATGACATTTTCAGGACCCCTAATGTTTTTTGTGGTTATTTGAGACATTGGTTTTAAACCCCGTTGGGTTTCCCCCCATTTCATGTGCGCGGTTGGAGCCCGGGCGAGAACTCTAACGCTAAATGGAAAAGTCCCTATTTAAAGACCAGCCCCCCGTTTTTTGGATACATAATCTTGTTGGGTCTGGGGTGGGGCCCCCCCCAAACTCTCTGAAACCACGTGGCCCGACCTGTGGTGCGGGCTATACAACGTTTGGGTTTCGAAATTACTACGACAAAATTTATCCCCCACTTTTCAAGTTGGTAGACTATTTTTGGCCTTACAAAAAAAAATGCCAAACCCAAACTGTGGCTCTGGCCGCCCAGGAAGCCTTTTCCAAGTTGAAGGGCATTGCCTCCGCACCGGTTTATCCCGGCCCGATACGAGAAACCCCTTTTTTCTGGAAGTGGCCCTCTTCCCTAGGAGGGGGAGACTGTAAACCCCAAAGGGGCCCCAAGGGGGAGACTCGGAATGCGGGTTCTTTTCGGACCTTTCACCACAGAGAAAAATTCCTCGGGGGATCAGGAACTTTTAGCCCCTTAAACTTGCCTAGAAAATGGCACCACCTCCTGGAGGGTGCTCGTTTCCCCCTGAATATTTCATGACCACAAAAAAAATCCTCTATCTCCAGACAGACAACGTTGAATCCTCGCAAGCGAGATGGTTTCTGTTCTTTGCCCTTTTTAACTAAATCATCCATTCCGACCGGCGAAAAGAACCTCAAGGCCCATGCTCTTTCCATGCCCCCATGTTGTGGGGGGGAAGGTGGCCCCCAAAAATATTGTACCCCCGGAAGTTGAGTCTTGGCCCCATATCTCCCGGGGTACCCAGGGAAGCATGTGCGCCCTGGCCCCCGGTTGGGGTCCTGAAAAGGGGGGCATGTTCCCGATAGGGACACCTGGGGTTCGAAGGTCTTGTTCGTTGATTTCCGGTTTTTGGGGGCCTGGTCTCGTTAACGATGTAAAGGAGTTTGTGGGGGGCCCGCCCACCTGTGCCGCAATAAGTACCCGCCAAAGACCCGCGGGCTATCCAACCCCTTTCCGGTGCCTAGTGTCTTGGGCCTATTGCCTTTGGGTTTAATGACTTACCCCCCCTGAGGTAATCGGTTTTGGGTAGTCACTGACCGTTTTTTCCAAATGGCTATTTTGTTCCCTGCCGGGCCCTTTCCCTGCGCCTCGGCTCGCAAAAATTTTTTTTAAAACCCTTTTTCCGTTTGCTGGCTCCCCCTTAATTTTTTCGGGGGCGGGGAGTGTTTGTCTCGAGATTTTTGGGGGGCCTCTGCTGCTTGCAAGTTGAATGGATTCTCCTCTGCGTACCACCCACAAACCAAAGGGCAAGTGGGGGGTGAATGGTCCTAGGTATTTTTTCCGCCACTTCCTTCTGCAAACAAGTGATGGTCAGTTCTTCCTTGGGCGGGAATTTTGTATAATTCCCTGACTCTGATTTCCCTGGGGGGACCCTTCCCATTGTTTTGGTCGGTTCCCCCCTACCCTTCCCCTGCCCTTGCCCCCTCGATGTCCCTGTGTGGCATTGGTCCCTGACCTACGCTGTCTGGAGGGGAGCGCCAGTCTGCTTTGGGCCCCGGCCCCTAGAAGACCCATGGACAAAAAAAGAGACCCCTCCTTCTTTGTCCCGGGGGGGAAGGGGGTGGCTGTCTGAAATATAGTTTTTAAATCCCCGTACAAATGGGTCCCGTTTTTTAGGTCCTTTTGAAGTCTGGGCGATTTTCCCGTGGCCCACAAGTCGGCTCCTCACCCCGCGAAACCAAATCCTTCCCCTGTCTCCCTATGAAAACCCGGGCACCCCTAACCAATTCTTCCCGGGCCGTGGGTTTTCCCCCCTTCCGTAGTGATTCCCCCATATTTGTGCCGTCAAAGAGTTTTTGGCCACTAAGACGGTTGGGGAAGACGATTTTTTTTTGGTGGCTGGAAGGGGTTTGGGCCTGAGAAGGTCGTGGGAGCCCCAGGAAAAATCCTGGGTAGGGGTCCTTGTCTAAGTTTATGCGGGCCAGAAAAAGGGGGGGGCCAAAGGGGGGGGGGGGGGTGGGATGTTACGGGTGTCCCCGCGACCCTCGTGTGGGGCGCAGGCCACCCCCCAACGCCGCAGCAACCTGCTGCGGGCCGGTGCCGGGCCCCCCGTCGGGCCGGCCCCGGCAGTCTGGGGAAACATACCCGTCCAGCTCCCGGTTCCCCTCTGGCGCGCGCCCCCCTTCCCCGGCGGGTGCACGGCGCCCCTTTGTGCGCGCGGCGGCACTGCCGGGAAATTTAAAGGGGGGGCGCCGGTGATTGGTTTTCACCGGGCACGGTCCCCCTTTTTTTGCCTGCCTTTCCCCAGACCCTTTTCCCCAATGTAGTGCCCTTTTGCCGGAGAGGAAGCTTCCTAAAGTGTCTTGTTCCCTTTACTGTGTAAGTCCTTTGCTCCGTCCCTTGCCGAACCCTTGTGCCTGTCTGACCTTCTGCCTGTCCCGTTTCGGCCTGCTTCAGTTTTTTTACACGAAACACCCCGGTGCCCCCGCAAGCAAATCAGTCAGGGGTAGCGACCTGGTAGTAATCCCCGGGAGCAAGTCCCTCCCCGCTTTTTGGGGGGGTTGGTGAAAAACCCGGACCTATTGATTCGTTCCCCCGGGGTGGCTTAATCATCGGTTGTGGTGGTTGAGGATCCACTACCTCCCTAAACACCCTTTATTGTTTTAAAAATTTTTCCGATTGGCCCCCTTTTTCCTTTTTTTCTTTTCCCCATGTGTTTATTGGTACTTTTTGAGATTAATAAAAACCTTTAATGCTTTTTATCAAGGGATTTGTAGGCTTCTGAAAAAAAATAATCATTTGTAGTGTTTTTTTATTTTTATTTTTCCAGTTTACACCTGCGTATAAATAAAATGCCCGCTTTATGAGAGGTCAAATTTTTTTACAGTGTATCCCAAATTTTTTGTCTATTATGTTTTTACACAATAAACAACTTTTATTCAAAAAGGGAAAACACTTTTTGCATTGTCAAGCCTGATAGCCATATCTGTTTTTTTTGTGTGTACTGAGTGTTTTGGGGGTTGTTTTTAGTGGGATGATTTGATATTTTTCTAGGTATCATTTTGGGGGGGTCAAATCTTTTAGATAAAATGCAATCTAGTATATTTTTAACAGTGCTCCCCATGCGGGCATAACCTGACAAATTAGGGGGACATGTCTGAAAACTGACTTGGTCTAAGGACTTTTCTTGTTCCCCTTTAGCAACCAATTAGCGTTCCCTTTATTTCATATAGTGCTCTGAAGAAATGTAAGGGGAACCTGATTGGTTGCTATGGGCAACAAGAAAAGTCTTAGACCAAGACAGTTTTCAGACAAGTCCCCCTTAGTTTTACTCTGTGGATCGATACGGTTATGGCAATGCCCAATTTATATACCGTATATACTCGAGTATAAGCCGACCCGAGTATAAGCCAAGGCACCTACTTTTGCCCCAAAAAAACGGGAAAACTTATTGACTCGAGTATAAGCCCAGGGTAGAAATGCAGCGGGTTTCTGGTAAATTTTAAAAATAAAAATGGATACCAATAAAATTAATAGGCAGTTTAATGTCCCCCATAGGCAATTATAGGCAGTATATGGCCCTATAGCAGGTATAGGCAGGTATATGTCCCAAAAAGGCATGTATTATGGCCCATAGGCAGTAATAGGCAGTTATATGTCCCCAATAAGCAGGATTATTTGGCAGGTAATTATGGGGGGCCCCCATAGGCAGGTATTATGGCCCATAGGGAGGGTATAAGGCAGGCTGTAGGCAGGGATAGGGCAGGCTGTAGGCAGGGTATAGGCAGGTATAGGGCCGGCTGTAGGCAGGTATAGGGCAGGTATAGGCAGCTGTAGGCAGGTATAGGGCAGGTATAGGGCAGGTATAGGCAGCTGTAGGCAGGTATAGGGCCGGCTGTAGGCAGGTATAGGCACGGTAGGCAGGTATAGGGCAGGTATAGGGCCGGCTGTAGGCAGGTATAGGGCAGGTATAGGCAGGCTGTAGACAATAATAGGCAAAATAAAAAAACAATCACTTACCTGGATCCCCGCTGCTCCGTCTTCTTGCCAACACAGGCAGGTGACGTCATCAGGCCGCGCACGCAGCGTGATGACACACGCTGCCTGTGCCAGAAACTCCGGACAGCCGTGAGTCTGCAGCCGCCCGGAGTTCACTGCGGAGCAGGAAGCTCTTGCTCTCTACTCCGCAGTGGTATCTCTTCACCTGTGTGCGCTCCGGAGGAGTCGCATATAGGTAAAGGGATCGCGGACCGTGCCCAGACCAGCACAGCGCCCGGACACTGTGCGCTCACTCGGCAATCAGTTATATGCGCTTCCTGAGGAGCCGCATATAACTGAAGCGTCCCTGTCGGCGCACGGGCCATCGCAGCGCCCGAGCGCCAACAGTGACTCGAGTATAAGCCGAGGGGAGATTTTTCAGCACATTTATTTTTGCTGAAAAACTCGGTTTATACTCGAGTATATACGGTAGCTTTTTTTTCATGTTGAAGTGCTTTACAAAAAAACGTGTTATTATAGTAAGACGGTCTCCCCCTCTTTTGAGTGGAGGAACATTGTCAATAACCATGCACGTCAAATCCCATTCAGTATGATTTTTATCTAAAAAATGCTTGGAAACAGGAAGGTACACACGTTTTTTGCAAATTGAAACTCATTATATTATGCACTCTATTGACACTTTTACAACAATGTATACTGATGAACTGTTTTGTCTAGAATGTTTCACAAGTTTGTTACACATTTACACATGTTTTATCTCACTTTCATCTTTGTTATTGATGCATATATTTCACTAATTGTATGTTTGTTACACTTGTTTATATTCTAACTCTGTTGTACACAGTCATTTGCATTTGTAAACACGTTTGCACTTTAAATACTTGAGGTTTCCACCCAATGTTTGCTTGAAAAAGGCTTATTCTGAGCTGAAAAGTAGCCCTTTTTAGACATGCAATAAAGCACTGTTGAATTTTTTTCAAGAGTGAGGTGCTGTTATTGATGGTTGATACGTGTCACCGAGGTTTCTGATCTCGGTGAAGTAAAGCCTGTTAGCCATACGTCAGTATCGATATGGTACTGACATTTGTTTTGTTAGTATGACTGCTGGAATAGCAGTGGATCTGGGTCAGGCTTTGCTGGAGCAATTCAAAGAGCAGGGTGGGTGGATTGCTCCCAGATATCCAGGCCTGGTTTTGAGGCCTACTGAAGGCAGAAAGTTTGGAGGATGGGTGTGGTGGTTCTCAGTCAGAATTTGCTTGACTGGGACAAGACGTGGAAGTTTGAGCTGCAGCCTTCCATCCACTGTATACCACATTCCCCTGATCTGGGTGGGGAAAACACCTAAGAACTGCTGGACTTACAGAGACTGTGAGTTATCTACACGGACTGTGTGCTTGTATTTTGTTTGGGCTGAATTTAAGCCTGTATGCCCTTTTTCCGTTGACTGTATAATCTGTGGCTGAATAAAGGCCAAGGGACTTAAAAACGTACGCTGCGAACAGTGTGTTTTTGCTACCGCTGAGCTACATCCCCACAAGTGGTTGGAGGACATGGGCAGAGATCCGCTGTGTATGTCCTGGGTCAAAGCAGCAAAGAGCCAAGCTACAACTGCTAATATGGAGGAGCTGATTAAGCACCTGGTTCAGGCAAATCTGCAGCAGCAGCAAGCCACAGCGCAGCAGCAGAAAGCTCATGGGGAAGCCATGCAGGCGCAGAGACAAGCCACGGAACAGCAGCAGAGGGTTCATACTGAAGCCCTGCAGGCGCAGCAAGCTATGAACCAGCTGCTGATGCAACAGATGGCCATGATGAGGGACATCGGGCCAGGAGGACCGTCAGGGAAGCCCTCCAGAAGATGACTCTGGAAGATGATATCAAGGCGTTCCTCACCGTGTTTGAACGAGTCGCCGACCGGGAGGCACTACCACCGGAGCAATGGGCTGAGGTGCTGGCCCCATATCTGACTGGGGAGCCCTAAAAGGCCTACTGTGACCTCGCCTTACAGGACGCTAAGGAATATTCCTAATTAAAAGCAGAGATCCTGGCGCGTCTTGGTGTTACGTTAGCGGTCCGGGCTCAGAGGGTACAACAGTGGGCATACAGTAAAGCCAAACCTCCGAGGTCGCAGCTATTTGATTTGTTGCATCTGGTCCAAAAATGGCTGCAGCCTGAGATATGCTCCCCAGCACAAATGGTGGAGCGGGTGGTTATGGACCCCTTTATGCACTCTCTGCCGCATTCTGTGCAGTGCTGGGTGGCGCAGGGTGATCTGCAGACGGGGGATGACCTAGTGGGACTGCCAGAGAGGTTCCACGCTATGGAGAGGTCGCTGGGAGGCCCAGGGAACCTGAAATCCCCGTACTGGGAGGGCCCGAGAAGACTGGGAAGTACAGAAGCCAGGCGCCAAGACTCCCCGGGAGGGTCGTGCCAAGCAGGGAGGCCTAGACCCGGTGCCAAAAGGAATGCCCAGAGATATTGTGTGCTGGAGATGTAGGGGACCGGGACATATAGCGGCTCAGTGTCCCCTCACGACGGAGCCCATGGTCTGCTCCGTGACCCGCCGTTGTTCCCTTTTTGCACATCCGGCATGCAGCGCTGTGTCAACCAATGGGGAGGAACCCCAGATGTGTAAACTTACAGTGAATGGCACCATGGTCTCAGGACTACTGGACTCAGGGAGTTTAGTCACTCTCATATCGGCCTCGCTCCCATACGTGTTGGTCCCTAGAAAAAAATTAGGGGTCACATGTATCCACAGGGACACAAGGGTTTACCCAGTGGCCAGGTTAAACTTCAGACAGGCTGGGGTACCCTGTCACACAATGTTGGAGTGGTGCAGGGTCTATTGCACAATGTGATTGTGGGCCGTGACTGCCCTCTGTTCTGGGACCTGTGGCGAAAACCGTCTCTGCCAAGTCCCACATGGTGCCTGGACCAGGCCGCTGGGGGGGAACATGAGACAATCCCAGAGTTCCCTTTTTCAGTCCTGGTGGGAGATAATGAGGAAGAGGTCTCATTGGACGAGCCTGTCCCCAAGTTGGAGGTATCTAGACAAAATTTTGGTACCGCCCAACTTCAGGACTTGACCCTAAAAGGGGCCCGGGAAAATGTGACGGTTCTCAACGGGGTACCCAAGTGTTGGGGGCAGAGAGTCGGTTTCCACATTTTGCCCTGAATCAAGACCTGTTGTTATCGAGTCAACCAAAATCCAGGATGAGGTGGTAGAGCAGTTATTGGTTTCCGGGCTCCTATAGGCGTATGGTCTGGATATGGCCCACACCCATGTGTTAGGGGGCATTTAGGTGCAGACAAAATGCTTGAGAGGATACTACAGCGTTTCATTTGGGCCCGGGTGTTACCGGGGGG
>JAODAL010086543.1:0-10218 GCA_025379985.1 Phyllomedusa bahiana | reverse complement strand
TTAATTTTTTTTTGTGCACCATATACAAAGAAAAAAAGGTTTTGACTTTTAAAAGAAAAGTCATTTTGATATAAAGCCCCTTTAGGGAATCAGGTATTAGTAAATGGCTCAAAAATGTATCATGTAAATGGTCAAACAACAAAAAGACTTCAGGAAATAATTAGTGGGTCATTAAATTTCTTCCTCTGGGGTGCAAGGAGTAATATGAAGATTTAAATGTAAATTTTAGGTGACAAAAAAAAAACCAAAATTAAAAGTTTTAAACACTAATTTTAAATTTACTGTAGAAAATGAAGTTTAAAGACCGTGGACACCTTTGACATAGTAAAAAAGAAATTCATAGATGTAAGTAGTTACATTGAAGTCAAAACATAAAAGTTTAAATTCTCTTTTCCCCTTCTTTTTTTGGAGACCTCCTTTTTGTAGTTTGCAGTCTGCTTCTAATTTCAGACTTTTTTCATGTGTGGTTGCACCACCCTGGAAATGCATGCTGAATGTAACCCTAGAGGGACACAACAAGATGAAATAAGAAGAAACACATTTTTTTGAAAAATAGAAAATGTGAAAAAATAAAAAATTTCAAAAGAAAAACCCATTTTCGTTTTTATATATAAAATTTTTTTATGAAAGAATCATTAATATTTTTTTATTATAGAGTGAAGAAATAGTAGTTGTGGTAGTATAATTATTAACATCGTTAATTCATAATACAGTAAATTGCTTCAAATAGTGAATGTAAACAATATAAACTACTTTTCAGCCTTCAAAGCTAACAATGGTAAAATATGAAAAATTAATAATAGTATTATTGGAATTGACAGAATCATACTGAGCTGCAGAATGAAGATAACATGTTATTTGTACTGGAATTGATGGCGTCAAACTGACCTGCAGAATAAAATATAATGCCATTTGTATACCATGAAAACAAACCCTCGAAAAATGCCACAAGTGCATTTTTCATCCCATTTCACTCCACAAATATCTGTTTTTTGTTTTCCGATTCATTAAATGGTACCTTTATAATACAACTTGTCCTACAAAAAGCAAGCCTTTATATAACTATATCAATGGAAAAATACAAAAGTTATGGCTGTTGAGGTGGGAATGAAGAAAGAAACAAGCTGTCACCAAAATCACTGATTTAGTAAGGGCTTAAGAATAGTGATGAGCGATTGTGTCAACTATCGTTATCGATTTGATAGTCGATATCGGCAATTATCATGATGATATCCGATAGTCGATAACAGATTATCGCCGATGACCATTAAAGTCTGTGGGAGAGGAACAAAACCTTCATTCTTACACCCAAACAGGGCTGGAGAAGCTGGAATTAACATCCACAACAGTCAACTGGATACATGCTACATCTTAGAAAAAACTACTAAACTCCTAATAATAACTGGGTGGAGAAACCCCTAGATAGGCATCGCCCGGTATCATCAAAATTACAAAAAAGAACCACCAAATGTACAGATACCTTCGGGCAGGATATACAGTTAAAATATAACTTTTATTGTATTATAATATAAAACTATAGACTAACAAAGTCCCTATTATGCCCTACTAGCTAGACTAGTGATACGTGGAGACCCCGCTCTGAAAAAGGGCGACCCCACACTGGAACCTATACTAAATACCCTATACCTTCCCTCACAACTATTACTAACACCTAGTAAATGAAACCATTATATACACATACCCAAGTACAAGACTAATTGCAAATTACCAACTACATCACCAAGACAAGAGAAATAAACGTAGGTCAATAGTTCCCTGTCCCGACGCGTTTCCCCCACAGATGGAGTGGGTTTATCAGGGAACAGCCAGCACTAGTATATAAAGTGCTGTTATAAATGTCTCAAGAGGTATACAAGGTACATAAAGATGTCATACCAGCATGCAAGCAAACAATAAGTAGATGTATGGTTAAATACCAAACAACAACATGTTTAAACTTACGTCCCTTCAAGATAGTTTTTATGGGCGCATAAGGCAGGGAAATCCCAAGGTAAGGAGAAGCCTCAATGCCAAAGCAGCATGCTGGACCGGATAGATGCTGCCGGACTCTGCACTAGGTGTAGTCTAAAGTTAAATACCTTTTCATCTGGCGCCAAACCACACAAACACACGCCCACTAGTAGAAGCTTGACATAGTCAATGAAGTGTATCAATTCAAAAGCACACCATGACGCGCTGGAAAGAACTTGCGGAGTTCCGCCCGGAGTACTACGGGCTAACCGAGCAGGCTCGTGAAACAGATGACGTCACAGAAAACCGCGCATGCGCACAGGAGATAGAGACTCCAGCATAATCTGCCGTGCACACAACTGTGCATACATGACAGACGGCCGCCACCGCGTATGCGCCGCTTACGATAATAGCGTGCACTTGTACCAAGATACCCAATAAGATTGTATTGGGAATCACACAGTGTACAGCCAAAACTTAGGTGAGTAATGCAGGCGAAAAAGCACTATACCAATCTCAAAACAGCATAGGATAGAATGGCAAAACCTAATACTAATATAGGGCGTTGTTAGATTAATATTAGTGTTGAGCGATTATTATCGACAAAGTTGAAATCGGCACAGTTTTTATGTTGATCGAAATTTTTAGATCATGCGATAATTTAGGTTCAAATCTTTGCTCATCTATTAAGATCGCCCCATTTCTGCGCTTCCTGTCATTTTGGCGGGCCAGCAAAATCAGCTTACAGAATAGAACAGGTGAGATGTGTGGGGCGACGTCATGACTGGATGTTATGGTTGCGATTGGCTGGAAAAATCACATGACCCGTTTTACATGAACAGCGTTTCCTGTTCAGCCTCAGTGTCTCTCAGCGTCTCAGAGCAGAAAGGACGTGCACTTTTGCTGTGTCCAAACAGCTCAGCGAAATTATTATATTTCTTCACAGAGAAACCTCTACTATTAGCTGTGATCCTTACAATTTAGTTAAATTAGAGATTGGAAGATTTAGGGTAGTTAGGTAGAGAATTTTAAAGGAGCATCTACCGCTGTAAAGTCACGGGGGGGAAAAAAAAGGGGGGGGACCCGTGGGCGAACACAGACAGCTCTATAAAGAATACTGGATATAGTTCACCAAGACTTAGTGTAGACATTGCACTGCAATAGCTTTATTATTAACAGTTTTTCTATTGAAATATTTCCTGGATTTTGGGGCAGCCTGAACTTATAAGGATACACATGTTTTTTTAGTAACTGCAGGTCTCTTTGTTAGTTGCAAAACTCCATTTTTAAATTATCGTATACATTTCAGATAGGTGTTCATTTTCAATTTTGCCCATTCCACCTTTGTTGATATATCCACCTGCACTTAAATTTTGAATCCAGCAATTTTATAGGGCACCACAGGTGAATTGAAAGGTGCCAAAATATCTTGTATTATACGAATACATAACAGATACGTGTTTTTTGACTTTGGCGCACTACAGCTTTGTTCATTGAGGCAGCTTGCCTTAAAATTGAATCCAGCAATTTTATAGTCACCACAGGTGAATTGATAGGTGCCAAAAAAACCTTGTATTATCCGAATACATTTCAGATACGGGTTTTTTCACTTTGGCGCAGGCCAGCTGTGTTGATAGATCTACTATGCAGTTATATTTGAATCCAGCAATTTTGTTTTGATTTGAGGGATTTGAGAATAGCTGTGTTTGCCGTCTTTTTAATAAGAGACTTTCCAAAACTCTTCCATACCTTCTCAAATTTTTATATTTCTGAACATGGAACCCAAATTCAGGTGGTAAGCAGAGCAAAGAGGGGGTAGGACATGGAGGTAGAGGTACGAGAGAAGGTGCTCCTTCCAAATGCTGGCGACAAACGCATGCCAAACGGATCGTCAGTTTGCAGGACCGTCGCCTGTCATCGCTGGGTCAGGGCCCTGTGAATCTCAGTAACGAAAAGCGTCGCCAATCTGTTCTTCGGTGGTTAATGCAACCTGCATCAGCAATCTTACCTCCTCATCCTCCCAGTCATGGGCCACAAAAATTTGGGGTCATGTAGATTTAAAGGTCATGCTGGGGGTCCAGGACAGGGAAGTCATGTCCAGTTCAATATAAATGGTGGTTAAAAGACTCTTTTTTCCGGCACTTTTTAATCTCGGGGTCATGCAGGTTTGGGGCTCATGCTGTGGCCCAGGACAGGTATAATCAATGTCCAGTGGGAAAATAAAATGATGGTTGAAAGACTCCTTTTTTCCGGCACTTTTTAATTTGGGGTCATGCAGGTTTGGGGCTCATGCTGTGGCCCAGGACAGGTATAGTCAATGTCCAGTGAAACTAAAATGGTGGTTGAAAGACTCCTTTTTCCAGCACTTTTTAATCTGGGGGGCAGGCAGGTTTGGGGCTCATGCTGTGGGCAGGACAGTGGAATGCTAATGTCCAGTTTTTAACTGAAATATGGTTGGGTTGAAGACTCCTTTTCCGGCACTTTTGAATCTGGGGGTTATGCAGGTTGGGGCTATGCTGTGGCCAGGACATGTATAGTCAATGTCCAGTTCAACTAAAATGGTGGTTGAAAGACCCCCTTTTTTCCCGGGACTTTTAAATCTGGGGGTCATGCAGGTTTGGGGCTCAAAGCTGCGTTCCAGGGCAGGGATATTCAATGTCCAGTTCAAGTAAGATGATGGTTCAAATCATACTGCCTTCTGGCAACTTTTTAATTTGTGGGTGATGCAGGTTTAAGGGTCATGCTGTGGTACAAGACAGGGATAGGGGAATGGTGTGTGATTTTTTTTTTTGTGGCTTTTATAACCTAAGTGTGTTGCTTAAGATGTAGTGTGTATCCATTTGACTGTTGTGGATGTTAATTCCAGCTTCTCCAGCCCTGTTTGGGTGTAAGAATGAAGGTGTTGTTGCTCTCACATGACTTTAAAAGGTCCCTCGCTCATAATCGACCACCAACTATCGACTATTTGTCGATGGGTGGTCGACTATCGACCATCAACCGATGTCGATGGTCAACGTAATGGCTCAACACTAATTAATATCATCACCAAAGGCAAATGCAAGTATAATTACAGGAAGACACCATAGTACAGAGGATAACTAAGCCATACCAGTAAGGCAAAAAATTTATACCTGTTAACATATTGACATCTGATGAATAAAGAAAAAACATAACCGAAAGAGATAAGTCATAATTAATAAAACTACTGATAGTACAAAGTCAGGAGATCAAATGAATAATGCAAAAGTCAGAGAGTCATTAATGCCATTAGGTTGCAGTGTCTTTAATCGAAAGATCCAATTTGCTTCCCTTTGCAGTATTTTTTTTTTCAAAGTCCCCTTTTCTAGGGGAGGGATGAACAATTTTAACAACCGAGAAAGTAATGGATAAAGGGTTATTTTTATGCTTAGAGTTCATTTGTCTCGCTAAGGGAGTATCACGGTCATTTCTCACGTTACCTAAATGTTCGAGAATATGCCTCCTCAGTTCACGAATGGTCTTACCCACATACATACGGGGGCAAGGGCAGGTGGCTTGGTAAATCACTCCCCTAGTTCTACAAGGTGCCCTGCACTCTAGATGTCAGCCATGTTGTGGAAGATGAAGGTGGCGTAAAGTGGCTTTGAACAAGTCGGTCCCGAATGTTTCTACCTCTTCTATACACGATTGTGGGGTGAGTATCTACAAGGTCTTTCAGATGCGGATCTTGTAATAGAATTGGCCAAAAATTTGATATAATGTTTTTAATCTGGCTTGAGGCATCATCATAGGTGCCCACAATCCTTACTGCGTCTGTTGTTGTATTTTTTTTGCTGTTTCTGTAGTAAGGAAGACCGATCAAGTGTTAAAGCTGAATGATATGCTTCAGTCAAGATATGGTGTGGATAACCGCGTTCTAGGAATCTTGTTCTTAAAATGTCTGCCTCACTTTTAAAGGAGTACCAGGACGAACAGTTTCTACGTACTCGTATAAACTGTCCCTTAGGTATGCCCTTCCTTAAAGGGAAAGGATGGTGACTGTCCCAACGTAAAAAAGGCTGTTTCTTGACAATGGCTTACGATATAGGGTGGTCATCAGACGACCATCGGGTCCTTTCGAGATCAAAACATCCAGGAATACCAATTCTGCCCTATGTATTACCGATGTGAACCGAAGTCCAATGTTATTGATGTTTAATCGCTGGACAAACTGATGAAAGGCCTCTTCTGGGCCCGTCCACAGAATCATGATGTCATCTATGTATCGCCCCCAATAGGCAATATATCCCTGGACCTCCTGAAAATCATCTGAAAAAACCATGGTGTGCTCCCACCAGGCCAGGAAGAGATTTGCGTATGAGGGAGCACACGGGCTCCCCATAGCAGTCCCCCTGAGCTGGTGGTAGCAACGACAATCGAATAGAAAGAAATTATGTGTCAAGATAAAATGCAAAAGTTTAATCACGAACGAATTATGTGCCTGTAAAAAATACACTTCTTGTACTCAAGAAAAACTTAACTGCCTCGATACCCTTGTCATGTGGAATGGAGCTATACAGAGCTTCAACATCTATGCTGCAAAGCCACATATCAGGATCCACAACCAGTTGGTCCAATTTTGAAAGTAGATCTGTAGTGTCCCTAATGAAAGATGGAAGTGCAGTTAACAGGGGAGACAGAATGTTATCTACATAGAGACTATCATTCTGTGTCAAATTATCTATCCCTGATACAATTGGCCGGCATCTCAATGACACAAGACCCTTATGGACTTTTGGTAGTCCATAAAATGTCCCTACCCGGGGGGCGAGGGCAGCATAAATGTGAATTCTTGCTTGTCAATGAGCTCAGCCATCAAGGCTTCCTTTAGGAGTGTTTCCAATCCTGTCTTAAATCAAACTGATGGATCCCTTGACAATACCTCATATCCAGATCTATCATTAAGGATTTCTAGACACATTTTACGATAATTGTCGCAATTCTGAATGACCGTATTACCACCCTTATCAGAGGGTTTAATAACGATGGAGCGTTCCTGTTCAAGATTTTTTAGCGCCAAATATTGGCCCTTAGACAGATTAAAGGTTTTTTTTTCCTATTATCATTCTGATTATAATGTAAATTCTCAATAGAGTCACACACGGCTTTGACGAAAGTGTCAATATTGTTATCCACTATCGGTGGAATTTTTGTGCTCTTTGGTCGCAGATCCGAAGGGACCCTTCGATCTATCCCTTTCTCCTTCTTCCAACAAATCTGTCAGAAGTTGCACATCCTGAAACTCAGAAGGGTCAATACCCCATTCGGAGCATTGTCTATCCCTATTGAGTTTGAAGAATTTTCTCCATTTCAATTTGCGGGCGAACAGATGAATGTCCTTCACCCAATAAAATACACATAAGGGACTGTTAGGTACGAATGATAGTCCCTTATTTAATACCTCAATTTCGTCAGTTGTGAGGACTCTACAAGACAAATTGATAATTTGGTTCTTGTTGACACATGTGTCTACTTGGTTTGTAATATTCTTTCTAAAAAAGAAGGGGTGGGAGCCGATTCTACCTGTGATATAGATACAGGTTGAGATGAGGATGAAGCCCCAATATCTAGCTGTGAATCCGTAGGAACATTCGTTTTTTTGTTGTTTACTCTTTTTTTGTCTTTTTTTCGGTATCCATTGGGAATATTGATTCGGGCTCTGATGTCTTGTACGATAAGGGGATATCTGAAAACCCTTATTGGCTCTGCGGGAATCACTGTCAGAGGCTTCAGTATCGGATGATGATGGTTCTGTTTAGAACCCCCTGGAATTTCTATGTATACTAGAATAAGCCCGATTTTCCCTAAATTCAGTCAGGTCCTCAACAAATTGTTTATGTTTGCGTTCTTTTAGATATGTTGTAAATTTATCAATGTTGGTTTTTAAATCCAATTCCAATCTCTGAAAATCAGAGTCCATTTATGTTTTATAGTCAACTCCGCTGTCTCCCTTAAGCTCTTCAGGGACTTATCAAGGGTGACCCGTTCTTCCTCAATCAATACATTTATGAAGCGTAAAATGCTTCATTTTCCCATTTTTTTATTAATTCTGCGTTTCTAGATCTTGGGGCAGGAAGAAAAGGGATACGCAAACCTACTATCTTATTTTACTGATAGTTTTCAACTTGATCGGTCTTCCTTACTACAGAAACAGCAAAAAAAAATACAACAACAGACACAGTAAGGATTGTGGGCACCTATGATGATGCCTCAAGCCAGATTAAAAATAATATATAAAATTTTTGGCCAATTCTATTACAAGATCCGCATCTGAAAGACCTTGTAAATACTCACCCCAGCATCGTGTATAGAAGAGGTAAAAACATTCGGGACCGACTTGTTCATAGCCACTTTACGCCACCTTCACCTTCCACCACATGGCTTACTTCTAGAGTGCAGAGCACCTATAGATGTGGAAAATGTACGGCGTGCCCTTTCGTATTGGTATCAAAGTCGGTGATGAATCTTATCATGGGTAAAATCTATAAAACTTTTGGATACGCAAATTGTAGAACTAGGGGAGTGATTTACAAAGCCACCTGCCCTTGCCCCCGTATGTATGTGGGTAAGACCATTCGTGAACTGAGGCGGGGTATTCTCGAACATTTAGGTGACGAGAGAAATGACCGTGATACTCCCTTAGCGAGACATATGAACTCTAAGCATAAAGATAACCCTTTATCCATTACTTTCTCGGTTGTTGAAATTGTTCATCCCTCCCCAGAAAAGGGGACTTTGAGAAAAAATACTGCAAAGGGAAGCAAATTGGATCTTTCGATTAAAGACACTGCAACCTAATGGCATTAAAGGGGTTTTGCCACGATGTAATGTTGATGTGGGATCCTCCAAAATGGGTTTTTAATCACTTTTCTAAATATATGTGATTACAAAAAGTGCAGCCTGAGAGAGCTCAGCTCCCCCTTTCCTGCCCTTGTTACTTCAAAGCTTCTAATAGATACGACCTGACAAGAGCTGCTGGCCGGGGCCCTTGCGCAGAGAAAGCTTCTTATTGATGAGACTGAGCTGCAGAAGCTTTAAAGGCCCCGGTAGATATATGTTTTCTTTTGTATACAGAATAAACTAGTTGTAGTGTGATTATCTGAGTAGATCCCTGCTTTATCTGATGACAGGGAACACGAAGAAGCTTTCAAGCTGTTGTGGAGAAAGGTGTTGTCTTTTGTATACAGAATCCACAAGTTGTAGTTTGATTATTTCAGTGAACATTTCACACGAACCCTTATGCACAGCTCTGTGCTCTGGCTGTGTGTGTGTTTCTCTCTCTCAGCTCAGCTGGCTTTGTTTACATTTGCTTCTTAGCAGATAAGGCACGTCCTGGCAAAACCCCTTTAATGACTCTCTGACTTTTGCATCATTCATTTGATCTCCTGACTGTGTACTATCAGTAGTTTTATTAATTAAGACTTATCTCTGTCGGTTATGTTTGTTTCTTTATTCATAAGATGTCAATATGTTAACATGTATAATTTTGTTGCCTTACTGGTATGGCTTAGTTATCCTCTGTACTATGGTGTCTTCCTGTAATTATACTTGCATTTGCCTTTGGTGATGATATTAATCTAACAACGCCCTATATTAGTATTAGGTTTTGCCATTCTATCCTATGCTGTTTTGAGATTGGTACAGTGCTTTTTCGCCTGCGTTACTCACCTAAGTTTCGGCTGTACACTGTGTGATTCCCAATACAATCTTATTGGGTATCTTGGTACAAGTGCACGCTATTATCGTAAGCGGCGCATGCGAGGTGGCGGCCGTCTGTCATGTATGCACAGTTGTGTGCACGGCAGATTACGCTGGAGCCTCTATCTCCTGTGCGCATGCGTGGTTTTCTGTGACGTCATCTGTTTCACGCGCATGCGCGGTTAGCCCGTAGTACTCCGGGCGGAACTCCGGAAGTTCTTTCTAGCGCGTCATGGTGTGCTTTTGAATTGATACACTTTATTGACTATGTCAAGCTGCTACAAGTGGGCGTGTGTTTGTGTGGTTTGGCGCCAGATGAAAAGGTATTTAACTTTAGACTACACCTAGTGCAGAGTCCGGCAGTATCTATCCGGTCCAGCATGCTGCTTTGGCATTGAGGCTTCTCCTTACCTTGGGATTTCCCTGCCTTATGCGCCCATAAAAACTATCTTGAAGGGCGTAAGTTTTTAAACATGTGTTTTTGGATTTTACAACTTTAAAGTTGTTGAGTGGGTTGGGGAATTTTTTTGT
>JAODAL010086542.1:0-10218 GCA_025379985.1 Phyllomedusa bahiana | reverse complement strand
TGGTTAATTTGCTTATATCGATGACATGGCCATTTTTAGTCATTTCTGGGAGAAACACCTTATTCACCTGTCCCAAGTGCTAGAAAGACTCAAACCAGCGGGTCTGACCATTAAGCTGAAGTGTCAAACTGCTATGTCCGAGGTTCAATACTTAGGACACTGTGGGTGGCGGGGTGCTAAGACCTGAACAGAAGAAAGTAGAAGCAATTACAATCTGGTCTACCAGAAACTAAGAAGCAGGTAATGTCCTTTTTAGGTACAGATTGCTACAGGAAGTCTATGCAAAATGTCAGTGTCTTGGCGAAGTCCGTATTGGGGTTCACAAAGAAAAAGCTTCCCCTAATTGTTTCTCAGACCCCACAATATGAGAAATTCTTTGAAGTTCTCAGTACAAGTGAGACATGTGTGAAACTTGGCGTCAACATGCCAGACAAATTGATATAGAGTTGTGTGTAAAATGCCACAGTATGTATGAACCTGTCGTATGTGGGTTTATAAATCTGCCATGTGGTATGCCCTGAATAGCATAGCATGTATTTGGTGCATATCTTTTGCGCATTCAAAAAAGCAAGTTTTAGCATACGCCTGTTTGTACATCTAAAGAACAGGGCTACGATGGCTTTTTGTCGCAAGGTATGCCAATGGCGCAGCCCTGTTCATACATGTCGCTCCCATTCTTTATTTTAGCAGAAAACTTCTGCCAAGGGAAGTTTCCGAGGTCACAATTGAAAGAAAGTGTTTGGCAATTATGTGGGCCCTTTGAAAACTACAGTCCTACCTCTATGGTGGCAACTTCATATTGGTCATTGATCATAACCCACTTAGCTTTCTAAACAGAGTATCTGGTAACAATGTGAAACTACTCAGATGGAGTATGGTGTTACAGCAGTATGACTTCACAATACAACATAAAAAGGGCATTGGTCATCGTAACGGTCTCTCTCGCCAGGGAGGACGGAGATGGAGGTGGGCTCAGGAGATGGCAAGTAAGCCAGGCCTCCACCCCTACTACAAACGGGTGAAAGTGCGCTGTTTATATTCCACTAACATCCAAATATCACAAATTCTTTTCAGAAAACAGATGAGGGTCTGTCCATCCTATGAAATAGATAAAACTCCAGAATCCATGTCAAAAGTCACACTGGGAGATAAGCTGTTACCTTAACCCTCAATAAACCAGGCCTAGTGGATTCTGACCAGAGTTTATTATATTTGGATGAACCAACTTGTAGTTAGTGGAGTATACACAACACACTTTCTTTTAAGATAACATTATAATTGACTATTATTTGCAACATATGGTACAGACTAATGTGGCGAACACTGAGGGGATTTGTTTAAAAGCCTAATTAGAGTGCTCAGTTCTTAGCCACCTACATACAGTATATACATGCGCTGCTGTCAGGTACACATAAATATTTGTGTTAGTTTCTCAATGAAGTAAATTCAGTTAATAGGTGCATGTTGGTCCATAATCCTCCAGTCTCATTCTTAATAAAAAATAGTGCTTCTGAAATATTGATTTTTAATTACGTGTGTAGCTGCCATGTTTTTTTCTCACTGCTTACTGCTATGTGAATGAATGAGAGGCTACAGCATTAGTTACCACACAAGAAGCGACAAGGAGGAAGCACTATCAGTACCAGTAAATTTTACGGGGAGATCCAGGGGGGGCAGTTACTATCTTCCCCTTATATCTTTTTACAGGGAGAGACAGGGGGGCCCGTATTATCTTTCCCTTACATATTTACAGGGAGATCCGGGGAGGCAGTACTGTAAAACCCCTCTTTAAATCACTTTGGTGATCCAGGGAGGCAGTACAAAATCTGAAATCTTTTAAAAATTTTACAGAGAAACACAGGGAGGCAGTATTATATGTACCTATATTATTGACAAGGAGAGACAGAAAGGCAGGACTAGCTGTACCTGTATTATTAACTTGGAAAATGGGGAGGCATTTTCAAATCTGTGCCCTAAAATCATTTATAAGAGTTTTCCAGGGAGGCAGTACTATCTGTCCCTTTTACTTTTTACAGGGAAAAAAACGGGGAAAGCATATACCCTGTACCAAAACCCATTTCCCAGGAAGACAGGGGGGGCAGTACTTATCGTGTCTATATCATTTACGGGGGGATCCAGGGGGGCCCAGTATATCTGTATTTATATCATTTACAGGGAATCCAGGGAACAGAAATATCTGTGTCTAAAATCAATTACAGGGGAGACCCCGGGGAAGTAGTACTATCTGACCTATATCATTTACGGGGGAGATCCAGGGAGGCAGTTTTAATCTGTGTTATTTTCATTTCCCAGGGAAGATTTCTATCTTTTACGTACATCATTTTACGGGGGAAAACCCAGGGAAGGGAATTATTGTACCTATTATCATTTCCCGGGTAAAATCCAGGGGGCAGTACAAACTGTCCTAAAATCATTTACAGAGAGATCCAAGGGGGGGCATTACTATCGGGAAACCTACTCATTTAAAAGGGAGTTTCCAGGGGGGGGCAGTACTACTGTACCTATATCATTTAAAAGGGGTAACCCGGGGAGGCAGTACCATCAGTCCCTTATACTTTTTACAGGGAGACCCAGGGAGGCATTTACTACCCCTGTATCTATATAAATTACAGGGAATCCAGGGAGGCGGTACTATCTTTTCTATATCATTTAAGGGAGATCCAGGGGGGCCCGGGTACTATTGTTCTATACATTTACGGGAAGAACCCGGGAGGCCAGTACTATCTGTCCCTTTATACCCTTTTAGGAGAGACACGGGTAGGGAAATACAAATTTGTACCAAATATTTTTTAAAAAAACCCCTTACCGACATTTGCCCGTACTCAAAACGGAAAGGTGGGTGGGGGGTTCCCGAAAATTTGCCGTTATAGTACGTCAAGCGGATTTGCGCGCTCACAGGCGGAGCGCGCAAGATCCCCGGCAGGGAAAACCAGCGGTTATTACCGCTGGCATAATCCCCGCTTTTCCCCCACGGCGGGAAAGTGAGCTTGGGCCCGGGCGGGGGATTAACCCCCCCGATGTCGCGACATGGGGTTCGGCGACATCGCAGCGGGGGGCGGCAGGAGAGAGCCCCTTCCCGCCCGTGATCACGGCGCATTTAAACGGCGCTTCAGCGCCGGTTTCGGTCTCCAAACCGGGACACCCGGATGCTGAATGAAGCATCCCGGGTTTGTTGGTAAATGCCACGTTTGGCCCACAATGCATTGGGGGCAGCGTGACAGACAGTTGCCCATGGGGGAACCGTATACAGCTATAAGCTGATTGTGATTTTCCATTTCCCATGAACGATCTGACGATCGTTCATGAAATTCCCCCTGGGGAACTTTAAAAAAAGGGGTTAAAAAAGAAAAAAAAAAAGTGAAAAAAAAATAAAACACAAACAAAAAAAAAAAAAAAAACCCCGTACTTTCGCCCTTTTCCCCTTTACAAAACCCCCAATCGCCCAAAAAGGGATAAAAAATTTTAAAAAAAAGTACCCATTTTTGGGGTTATCCCGGCGTGTTAAGGGGGAACCCCCCTTTTAAATCTTGTCATTTTAATTAACCTGTCCCGGTGAACGCCGTAAAAAAAAAAAAAAAAAAAAAAAATCACAGAATTGCGATTTTTGTTACCCTCCCACACATAAAATGGAGTAAAAAGTCACCCAAAAATTCATTTTAAACATCAAAGGGATAAACCTTTTAAAAACGTCATTTTCACCCGCAAAAAAAAAAAAGTCCTTACACAGCTCGGGTTATAAAAAAAAATTTAAAAAGTTCTGGCTATTAAAAAGATTAGCGATGAAATAAATATTGTTTTACACAATAAAAAACACTTTTTTTTCCCAAAAAAAATTGTGTTTCAAAAAAAAAAAACTACTTTAAATTTTGGGTATCCCCATAATGTTCAACCACGGGGGAAAAACAAATTGGGTCACGGATACTGCCCCCGGTTTAACGTTTTAAAAAAATAAAAAACACTGCTAGGATTGCGGGTATTTTCTTAAACCCTGATTTCCCAAAAACCCGGATTTAAAAGAAAATCTAAAGTTTGTCCCCCAAAAAAAATGTTCCCCAAAAAAAAACGTAAAACTCACCCCGCAAAAAAAATTTCCCTATACCCCCATAAACAAAAAATAAAAAAGTATGGTTTCTAAAACCCGGGCGATGTTTGAAAAAACGTGTTTCCCTTTTCAAATAAAAGTGTTTTTTTTTGGGGTTAAAATTCATTTAAAAACTTTAAAAAAATATACAAATGTGGGTATCCCCGAAATCTTTATCAATTTGAGAAAAACAAGCTTTGTCATTTTTAAAACCGCAACGGGGAAACCTTTGTAAAAAAAAAAAATTTAAAAAACACTAAAAAGGAAATTGATTTATTTTGTACAAAATGCCAACCAAAAACCTTAATAAAAAGTGACCCAAAGCATCACATCCCCCCGGGTAATGTACGAATAAAAAATCAATTTCATCTTTGAAAAAAAACAACCCCAAGCAGCCCCCTTTTTTTGCAAAAAAATTAAGAAAGTATGGCTGTCAGAATAGGACAGCATTAAAAAAAGCAAATTTTTTTTAAAACCGCTTCTATTGTGTAAAAATAATAAAACATAAAAAAACTATATAAAATGGTTTTTTCATTTAATTGTTCCGACCCCCCATAGTAAAAGGTTATCCCCTCATTTATCCCGGGATTTGGGGGAATACTGTAAAAATGAAGCCCCAAAAATGGCGGAACTGCCCTTTTCCCCCTCCCATTTCCATTGGCCCAAACTAAAAAAAAAAAACGGGAAACCTGTCCCCCAAAAAATTTCACAATACAACCCCTTTGATGAGATCCCTGAGGGTGTTTTTAATCCAAATGGGGGGAAATTCTGGAAAGGGTTTTTCCCGTTCTTTGTACTTTTGGGGGGTCTGCAGAGGGGCCCTGGCCCCCCCAAAAATCTGGGGGGCAAAAAGGCCAAAAAAGGGGTTTTTCCCCTTTTTGTAAAACCCCCCCCTTGCCATGCGCCCCAAAAAAACAAATTTACACCACATGTAGGGTATTCCGAACTTTGGAAAAAAATTTTTCGCAAAACAATTTTGGGGCTTTTTTCCCCAAGATTCCCTTTTAAAAATTAAAAAATTTTCAGCTAAAATTGGGGTTATTGGAAAAAAAATTTTATTTTTTTTTTATTTTCAAAAGCCGAAAAGCAAAAAAATTTGTTTAAACGCCTGTGGGTCGAAATACTCACTGCACCTCTGGATATATTCCCCTTTTGGGGTTTTTATTTCCCAAAATGGGGTTTTTTTGGGGTATTTATTGGTTTTGGAAACCGTAGGGGTGTCAGCAAAAATTGAAATGGCGCCTAAAATAAAAAAACTAAAAAGGGAAAAAGAGACCCCCCGGGGTCCGGGGAGGTGTCCCCCCTTTTTTGGGGGTTGTGGTTTAGCCAAATTAAAGCACTAGGGCCAATATGGGATATCTCTGGGAAAAAGGCCCGAATTTTGGGGAAAAACAAATTTTAAATTGCATTTCCCTGACACATTTACCCTAATTTTTGTCAATAATGTAAAAAAATTGAAATCTTTCAAAAAAAAATGAAATTTTTTAAAATTTTACCTTTTAAATTTGCTTTTAAATTTCCTTTTGAAACAACCCAATGTGTTAAAAAAACTTTTCCCAAATGCGTTTTTAATACTTTAGGGGGTTGTTTTTAGATGAGGCATTTTTTTGGGGGTATCTAAAACAGGTAATCAAAATTCCCTTTGAACCCGGATGGGTTTCCCCAAAAATTTTGTGTATTTAAATTTTTTGAAAAAAAGAAAATTTCTATTAAATTTATAAAAACCCCCCCAAAGTCAAAAGAAAAAAAAGGCATTTAAAAAAATGAGGGGCCAAAAATACAGCAGACATATGGTAGATGTATTTATAAACCCTTTTTTTGGGGGAAAAAACCTTCTGTTTTTTACATGGGAGAAAAATTTTTAAGTTTTTAAAATTTGGGAAATTTTACATTTTTACGATAAATTTTTTATTTTTTGATATAATTTGATAATTTTTATATTTTTAAAAAAATAAACAAGATTTTTTGGACCCAAAATTTTTTTAATATTTAAAGCACCAATTTTGTCACGAGAAAACAAACTTTTGAAACAAAATGGATAGGGTTTAAAATGTCCCCAAAAAGTTTTTTTCAATAAAGTGACACATGGGCAGATTTAAAAAAAAGGGGGCCTGTCAGAGGAGGCCAAAAATGGGGTCCCGCGGTTTAAGGGGGGGAAAAAAAACTGGAGGCCCGTGTGGGAGCCCTTTGTAACCAAATTCTCCCCAAACCTCCCCCCAGCCGTTAGGGGAAAAACCCTTAGGGGAAAGGGTGAGTTTTGTTTAAAATGACCATCCCGGCCCTTTTTTCAACTTTGTTTGGGTTTTAAAATGGTTTGATTAAACTTTTAAAAAACGGGGTTTAAAGGGTGTCCAATTCTTGAAATTTTATTTCAAAAAAACAAACCTAACCCAAAATTGTGGGGTTTTGGGGTTTTTTTTGGGGCTTTAGAGGGGAAGGGGTTTAAATTTACATCTGCATCTCCCACCCGCACATGGGATTATGGGGGGGTTCCCAACCCTCTTGGGGAATTTTACTTCTTATTTCCATAATTATAGGGGGGGGAAAACGGGGGGGGGGTTTCAAGGGGGGGGGGCACCAAATTTAACCCCCAAATTTAATCGTGATCATGGGGCTGTACATTTAAAGGGGGACCTCCCTTTAAAGGGGGGGTTTTTCCAACAATAAAAACTCCCGCACAGGTTGAGTTTGCTTTCCCAGCCACTATGCTGACAAAGGAATGGGGGGTTTCTTGTGGCCCCTCCCCCACATACAAATTCCCATGGAGGCTCCCGAAAATACCAGAACTCAATTGGCAAAAAACAGGAAATCCCCAAAAAAGAAATTGGGGGGAGGATGGGCCCCAAGCACTGCCCACCTCATTTTTCATTCCCCGGGGAAATTTCGTAGTTTTTTCCCCCAAACAACCAGTGCAGGGGTTTTATTTTGTTACAAAACCCTTTAAAAGGGTGCATTACAAAAATTTAATTGTGGGAAAAAGTGGGAAAAATGTAGGGGAAATTTTAAAAACCCACAAATAAATTCCCAAAGGGGGGATTCACTTGTGGCTAACTGCACAAATCTTAAAAGGGGGGGGGAGCTACCTGCAGGTGAAACAAAATTGCCCCCGATAGATTTGTACAACCATTCCCACTGAAGCATCAAAAAAGTGAAGTATAGGCACTTTCTGTTAAACTCTAGAGTTTTTATTTCCCCACCCTGAAGGGCCTTTTAAAACCCAAAGTTATATTTGGGGAACAAAATTTCTGAAAAAAAAATATAAATCCTTTCCATTAAAAGCTTTAAAGTCTCGGGGGGAATCTGTCCCGTGATTTAGAAATTCCAAGCAGAATATACAGGATAATTTAGGAATTTTTTTGTAGGTTCCCAGGCTGTTTTTTTCGTAAATAGTGATGGGGGAGATTCCCCCCTGGGGAAAACAGATGTGATTAAAAGCTACAACCCAAAAGTCTCATTTTTTCTTGGCCATTTTTAGTTTTTCACTGCCCAAAAGGTTGCTTGGTTTAGAAAAAACCCAAATTTTTAACCACACTTCAGATACAGTTTCCCGGGTTTTTTTTTTTTTGTATGGGCCTTTTGGGAAGCTGAAAAGGAAGCAAGCACTTAGGGGGTTTTAAATGTTGGGGTGGGCCAGGTAGGTGGGTTAATGAATTAAAGAGGGAGTTCAAGGGGAACCGGGAAAAAGAAGGCCTCTTCGTTTCCTGAGCTTTTTTAGCAAAATTGCAAAGTTGGGTGAAAATGTTGGGACAACAGTCTCAGAAAAGGCAACCATAGTGGATACTCCCTCTTTCTGGAAGTCGGAAGAGCAGCCCAATAGTAGTCGGAGGGATGGTAATGCAGGTAGGAAAAGACAGTAAGGGGAAAGGGGCCGTCTTTTCAGCACAATGGGCCCCGGGCATAGTAATGCAGTGGGCCCTCCCCAAATACTGACATCGAACTAGGGCCCTGCCTGTAGCCAACCACAAGCAAAACCCATATTATCACAGCACTTATGTCTGGGACTCCACCAGCCTGCAGCCTTCAAAACTAATTGGCAGGGCAGGGAGCCTTTTGGCTCCCTTCTCCATCATGGTTTTTTAACTGTTTGATATCCTAAAAAACACCAAACAGTTAAATAAGCAAAGCCAACCAAGGGATCCAGGGTATGTTTTCTTGTTTCCTGGGGACAATCATACACCCCCTTGGAAACCCCTATACTTGTGGGCCCTGGGCAACTGCCTAGTGTGCCCAATGGAAAAGATGGCCCTGAGTAAGGGATTATAGGGGACTCTTTAATCAGGAAGACGGATAGAATAATTTGTCACCAAGACCTTTTACCCCATTGCTATTTCCCTGGTGCATTGGCATATGGGGTCCGGGTAATAAATTACTGGGAGGGGGCTGGTGATACCCAGTGTTAGGTCCATTTTGGAAACCCAATGACAGCATACATGGTAGGTGAAGGACCTAAAAAATATTTTAAAAAGAGTAGACTCCAAGCTGAAGGGGAAGGACCTCTAAGGTTGTGTTCTCGGGAAATATTTGCCTGCCATGCGTAACAGCGGGGCTCGGGGAGTTAAATGCAGGGGGTGAAGTCTTGTGTAACAGAAGGGTTTGGGTTCTTAGAGCATGGGGTTTTTTTCATTGAGGAAACATTTTGTTTTTAAAATAAATTCTACCTGAATAAAAGGGGGGACTGCTGTGCTGGGGGAGAGAATTTAGAAGTGGTGGGGGGTATTTAAAACTAGGGATGAGGAGGTAGGACAAAAAGAAAATGAAGGGGTAGATGGTTAGGGGTGGGCAGACTATATCGGGGGGAGGAGAAGTGGACGTGGGGGCTGGGGCCCTGGGCCCGTGGATAAAGGAAATTCCTGTGTTAAAACCATTGAAGTATGGGTGCACCAATATTACTGTATCCCATGCCATTACTGAATGTTTGTATAAAATCCCTGCCATCTACTGAATGGGAAATGTATAATCCCATGCCATCTATAACAGTAATATATAATCCACCCCCATCTATGAACGGGGTAATATAAAAAACCCAATGCTGTCTATGAACGGGAAATGTATAACCCCATGCCATTATGAATGGGTAATTACTGTAAAAACCCCTTTTCCAAAACTACTGAACCAGTAAAACTGGAAGGGAATTAAAGTTCTGTTCACAAATGCCAGAAGTTAGCAAAAAAAAATGGGGGCTGGAGGGCTAGTTTTTGAGGGCGATTGATGTGGTTGGGGTTTTGAAACATGGTTGGGTTCCCCCTTGGTTGGGCTGTTAACCCGCAAATTTTTTACTCTATTTTGGAAAGACAGGGCAAACAGGAAGTGAGAGGAGTAAGGGTGATATGAAGGCAAACGTTTAAAAGGGTGTAAGTGGTGCCGTACTGATGGTGGTGGTGAGGGCCGGTACCCGTATGTCAATACATCAAAAATCAATATTTTTGGCCGAGTGTATAAAAGGCCCAAGGCAAATTTTAAAAAAATGAATTGAACAAGGCTCCAGGGCCCGTGGTTTTTACCCCAAAAGTTTTTAAAGGCTTTGTCGGTTGTTGGTGTGGGCCCTTGTATTGATATTTAGGATTCTCTGGTGACTGGTATAGTGCCAGGAGACTGGGGCCAGGGAAATGTGGTTCCCATTTCAAAAAAAGGGGTCTAGGTCTTGCCCAGGTAATCATAGAGAAATAAGTTTAAACATCTATTGTGGGGAAAAATGTTTTGAGGGCTCATAAAGGCTATTACGGAATTTTTGTGGCTGAATATAACATTATAAGTGGGTTGCCAGCTGGATTTCCCAAGGACAGAAGTTGTCAGACCCAAATTATATGTTTTTTATGAAAGGTGAGGCTTGGTGGCCTTTACACCATGAGAAAATGTGAATCTGGAAAGCTGCCGAGGATGGTCAAACAGGAACAGGTGAGGGGTTTAAAAAAAGGCTTAGTAATCTTATATTAAATAAAATGAATTTCTTATGTTTGCCTTAAAACATCTAGATCCAATTTTATGGCAATATGGGGGAGGGAAAGAAATCTTCCTTTAGGGCAATTGGGTCCTTGCCTTATGGGTTCCAAAGTCTTCATCGTAGTGGAAATAATTTATAAAACCCCCCTTTCGCCCCCCCTTTATATTTTTTATTG